>VZRF01009678.1:0-79257 GCA_013396875.1 Vireo altiloquus
CTCTGCCCGTGTGGCCATTCCCTCTGTGATTGCAGTTGAAGTAGATGCAGTTTTTTGGGGTAGTGATTGCTCCAACACAACACTTAGTACAATTTTCCATTAAACATGTACTTCTATATGGAGGTTTAGTTTTATACCCGAAGAACATACATGCCTTAAGATTTGCCTGCTTTTTTCAACTATAACACTTGATTTTTACCTTGCCTGAAAAGCTTGAGATTTCCTGTTCCCTCGCTCTGCTCTGCGCTGGCTTTCGAGCACTAACACCATAGCCGTGAACAACAGCAGCAGCATCCGTGGTTCTGGACAGCTCTGTCCTGCTCAGCTCAGCGCTGGGGCCATGGCTCTGGAAATCACAGGGCAGTGAATAGTTTTGTTGATGTGTAAGAGGCACGGAACGGAGCCCTGCACACGTGCCTGTGCTGGCGCTGCGCTTTTGTACAGCACAGTGTCCCTTTGCTGTCCGACTGTGAACGCAGGCTGGATGTGCTGAGCAAGAAAGTCGGGTTTGTGCACACATCAGAGCCAGGGAGGGCAGTCACACTCCCCACAGGTCCATTTTCCCATTAGCAGGCCAAGAATGATGTGTTGCCTGCAGTAGGCTTGCTGGGCTAGGGGTACTCTAAGCCCTCTGGAGAAAGAATATTTTTTTCCTTTTGTAAAAGCCCTGGGCCTCTGGATGTGAGGTTTTATTTCTGTTGTCAAAGTCCAGTACCAGATAAAGAAAGGAGTTGAAGCATTCTTGCTCAGTTTCTCAGGTTGTTTATTAGTTTTCTTGTCAAGTTCTCAGTGCAGCCTGTGCCTGGCTTGTCGCTAGCTTTAGCTTTGTCGCTTTAGCACAATCTGTGTTAAAATGGCTACTAGATCTTGTGTGCAGCCTGTTTTTAAAACCTTTTTATCCAATAATTAACCACAATGTATATTTTTCATTTTGTACCAATAGCTATCAAATCTTTCTTCTACCCCAGACCTATTCTACCAATCACTCTGTGCCTTCTTCAGAGTGGAACATGGAGAGGAAGAAGGAGAAAGAAGGACCTGGGGACAATGCCCAAAAGCCTCCATGTAGCCTTCATGTACCTATATACTACAAAACCTTATACTATAAGTTTTAACCTTGTGATAACCTAAACTAAAACGTATTTCACACCTTCGATGCTCTCAGTTCATTCTGGAGTGTTGGAAACTTTTTCCAGGGGCACAGATCAAGGACTGTGTTCCTCTTGGAGTGCCAGAGGGTATTTCAAACCCCTCGTGGCAAAGGAAAGGCTTTCTGACCTTCCCGGGCTCCAACATTCTTACAAGCCCAAAGTGCATCATCGGTGGTGTTATAAGAGGGTGTGATGGAGGATTTGGGGTGTTCCTTGGGGTGGCTGCTGTCCCTGGAGCAGCTCTGGAGGCTGTGAGCTGTGGGGTGTGCTCTGGATGGATCACAGGTTTGACTGCACGTGTAGGGACTGCCTGTCAGTGCAGTAGAGCACGCAGAGCTCTAAAGCAGCAGCTGGCAGTGGGGATGGTTGTGCTGCTGGGATGCAGAGGGTCTGTAATGTAAAATGCAACATGTTCTGTTAGGCTGAGGAGTTTGGTTATGCACGTTTGCCTACATGTTCTCTTTTCACGTAGTCTGTCTCAAGTAGTTTGGTGATGTGAGAAAAACTAGGTCTGTGCAACGAGTATATTCATATAGTTCTTATCCTATAAACTTCAGTTAAACAAGGCAATTCCAGCTTGAGAGTTAAGAAGTAACCATGAGTTTTACAGTGTTGATGGAGCACTTGCCTTCTGCTGGAGCATGAGGGCAGTGGGGGGGTCTTGGGGTCACAAGCACAAGCATGGTGAGATATAGTGGAAATTGTGCTGAGGGATGTAGTGCAGGGAAGAAAAAACAGAAATGCAAGTGTTAAGTGGGCCACTCATCTTCAAATATATATATATTTAACTTTCTCCTTTAAAAATTAGGTCTATTGTCCCATCAGATTTCAGAGCATTTTCTGTTTCTTGAATTATTTCAGTCAATTGTGTATCTTTTGGTCATTAATTGATATTGATCTAGGTTCACAATTCTGTCTCAATCACAAAACGTTTGTTTAATTGATTTCTGAGCGATCTATTTGAAATAGTCTCAAGTTGTTAGCCTGGGATGCTTACAAACATGCATAGGAAGTGTGAGGCAGTGAGACTGGGACGTGGCCTGTGCATTGGGATAACCAGAAAGTAGAGCCTGGCCTGTCAGAAAGGGCATTTGGGGTCTCTGGGTGCCTCACAGGACTGGTGTGAGGATCAAGTTATTTTTGAGTGGTTTCTGACTCTGTACCCTGCCAGCTGCATCTTGCTGGAATGCTGGCAGATGAAATACCCTTAGAGGATTTATTTTTTTTCTTTGCCAATACACGTATGCCTCATAAATTTCCATGGTTATAGATCTCTGTAATGTGAACTGTTTTCCCCTACTGAAAATGTTGATTAGGGAGGAAACACAGTGAACTAATTGTTCTGAGTGGCACTTGAGCCACATAAATATTTCAGGGGATTTCAGTAGCCTTAAAAGGCTCAAAGTTGCACATGAGCAAACTTAACCATAATTGTGCCTGAAGTTTTGTGATGTGAGAGGAGGCTGAAAAGGGGGGAACGTTTCAAAAGTACCTAGGGATTTACATATGTATAACTTCTTTATAATAGTATGACACTGTATAAGCCCATTTGCCTTGTAGATGAGCCTTAAGATGCTTAGACACAAGACACATGAGAGATTTCTCGTGTTTTGGTATAAATGTTTTCTGCCAATAAGAAATAAATCCTGGAATAATTTCACAGGGGATGCTCCAGCATGGAATCAATGGCAGAGAGAAAGCTTCAGACTTGTAAAAGCACTGAAGGAGGAGCTGGGCTCCAAGCAGGAGCAAGCCCTGGAAGGGACAGGGAGTTCCCTTTTCAGCCATATATTGTATTTCATCTGGGCAATAGATCAGCTCACTGCCACTGAGCATGTTAACAAGGATAGGATGAGATGTATGAAGTGTTGCCTCTGCTGTCCCAGAACAGAGTTCCCAGCCCTGGCTGATGGAGGAGTGATGAAGGCAGCAGGAACTTGGAGTGACCAGCACAATGGTTCTGTGCTGGGAACCATAAAACATTGAATAGATAATATCTGCTTTCTGGCCCAAACCAGCTAACTTGTTGACAAAGCTAAATCTTTAGAAATATTTGATACTAGTGGAGTTTATTGTCTAAGAAAGAGTAATGGCAGCCATTCAAGTGACAAATTGGGGAGTGCTTTGTTTTAAAAAGGCATAAGGTTTTTCGTTTGTACTTGGAAATTTAAAGGGGGGAGGGGGCAATAACACCAGAGGCAGCTTGTAACTCCTCTTGCTCTCTACCCCATTAATGTCACTTCTGTTAGAAAATGTAAGGTTTGATTTTTGAATAAGTCTGTACACCCTTTCTTGTGTGCTCCTCTGAGCTAATGTTTTTTCCCATTTGTTTCTTTATATATTCCTTTCCCCTTCCCTCTCCTTTTCTGATTTGCTATTGCCTTTTGGTCTCACTGTCCTTTCTTAATTTCCTTGTAAAAAGGGCCTCTCCTCACTGTCCACTAGAATGGGTGGAAGCTCTTTTCACAGACAGTTAAACTGTGGGACTCCTTGCTACAGGATACTGCAGAGGTTAAAAGATTTTACTGAGCTCAGGAAGGGCCTGAAAAATCTCACAGGAGGTTATTAAATACCACTGTGCAGCCTATAAGTGCACGGGAACTTAAGTCACTGGGTAACACTTGCACTTAATCACCACCATCATCTTCAATTGTCATCTTCATCCTTGCCTGGGAAGAGCTCCTGGAGGAGAATGCTTCTCTGGGACCCATCACTGCTTGTCCAGACTCGCCATGAGCTGGGGAGAATTTTCCACCTCTTGCAATCTGTTCTTTAAACAAAAGGAGGTGGATAAGTGAGATTTTGTAAGCAGGCTGAAGGCTTGGACTTCTTCTCTGAGAGAGGTGTGCTGGTCTGGGACAGCTCCGTGCCATTCCCAGCACTGTGCTGAGGAGGTTTCCTCACCACTGGCTGCTGGTGTGCTCTGCTCCCACTGAAGTGCTTTTTTACAAGAGGCAGGATGGAACATGGTCCTTCTCATGTTATTGTGCACACTCTGAGCAAACCCAGGTGAGTGCTGTCCCCATGGCAGCCAGCAGTACCTCTGGTTACAGCCTCCTGTGGTCACTCACCAGGGGAGGACCCTGGCTAGCTCTGCTCCAGAGCAACAAGTTTAGGCATCATCAGTCATGGCAAATACTGGATTTCCAGCGAGAGAGGATCCTGATTCCTCTGTATTTTTGGTGAAATGAGCCACAGGGTATCACCATATATCCTTCAGTATAATCATAAACCAGTTGAAACATGCACCTAACTTGACTAACCAGTCAGTTCCTTAAACTGAACTTTATTTGGTTTTTTTATGTGTACCTGTCAGCTTTCGTGAAAATACAGCACTGTAGGAAGTCCTCATCTCTGTTAATGTACAGGCTGCTGATAACTTCATTCTTCCCCATCCCTCTCTGTGGTCTCTGCTGTGCAGGGTGGGTTCCTGCTGCCCAGGCAGCATTTCCTTCAGACACAGCACAGTGCTCACTGCAGGAGCAGCAGGGCACCTCCAGCATTTGGGGACAAGGTGTTCAGTGCTCAGATCGCTTGGAAATAGCTGCTGCTGCTTGGAATCTAAACCTTGTTTTAATCCAAATTAATTTGTACGCACAGACAAGCTATAGGAATTTTCCTCGTTGTATTTTGCTTACCTTATAATTAGGCTTTTACTGGCCATGGTTGGGCAATGTCCTGGTCTCCATTCACTGCCAAACCACTCCAGTGTGTGGGCACTCCTCTGCAGCCTCCAAGGGCGTCATGTTTATGCCATAATCCTCCGTGACATGTCACATGCGTGTTGCAACTCCTCTGAGTTTCAGTGCTAATTGAAATACCAGTATTAATTGTGGAAAGTTAGTCATGCAAACTAAGCTGGAAGGGGAAGCTCTCGGAAGCCAACGTTTCGTAACTGTTTGTGTTTTGTAAGTGCTTCAGGGGCAGCGCTGGGATGCTCACAGCGCTGGGATCCTTGTGTGCCCTGGGGTGCCAGTGCCAGAAAGGGCTTTGGGAAGAGCTGCAGGTGGGAGCAGTGCTGTGGCTGCTGCTCTGGCACCTTGGAGAGGGAGCTGGGAGCTGCTGTAGGACACCCTCAGTGCCTCGCCTTCGTCGGGGCAGGGAGTCCTGGTGCTTTTTTCTCTCTCGGTGGGAGCAAGGGGCTGTGGCTTTTCTCGCTGAGGAGGTTTTCTGGGTCTCAGCAGAAAAGCAGGTGAAGCTGAGGGGTTTATCTGCACAGCTTCCTTAGAGAAGGAAAGAAATGCAGCTGTGCAGAATAAATTCGGAAACCAGGACACTTGAAAGTGAAAACTAAAAAAATAAGAAGGTATTCCAGTGTTGTTTCTGAATCCAAGAAAAGCCCAGAAAGCAATCAAATTTTCAGGTGTCTTTTAGACATCTTTTTCAGATTCCTTTTTGAGATTGAAATGAAAGAGAACTTGCAGAACCTGCATCTGAACCAAAGTCCTCTTGTGGAACTTTGTTCTGTCTTTGAGGAAAAAAACCTCATTTTCCAGGCAAATGTAGTCAGTGCTGTCCTGTTCATGGACCATCGTGGTTCCATGTGAAAGCAGCTCCTCCAGACAAGCTCATCTCCAGATTAAGGAGACCAGAAAGAGCATTTTCACCCTGCTGGAGCACTGAAGGATGCAGATCAGCATTCCCTGGGGATGAGCTCTGTGCCTGTTCACTGGAGGTGTTGCAGTCTGATATGTGAAAAAGAAACCATTCATAGATGGAGAGATTTCATGGAGTCTGTCACCCTGCCCTATCCATCTGGACTATTTCCAGGCATTTACATTAACTAAAAGTGAGACAAGATTTCTGTGATAGTGTTGTGCTGGTCAGAATGGATAACTTCCCCAAACCTGCTATTTTTAGGGAATTTCTAGAGGTATGGGGCAGACTTAAAGAGAAATAGGATGTACAGATATATGGAGACATTGTGATGGCATTTATATACCCCCAACCTTATTGCTTCGATAGCTTTTTTGAGTTATTTTTTGTGGAGAATTTCAGAAATTTCTCCTGCATGTATTGTGCTCTTTGTAGTTCACTTGTTACAGGTGCTTTGTAGGTCACCTGTTACAGATGACATTTTGAGGTCTCTTTCTGCACACATTGGCCAATTTTACTAAAAAAGGTATGGTAAAAAAAAAAAGATAATTTTGCTTTGAAATGTTAAATTAGTCTGTTGTTGCTATGATGCTACTGTAATTTATTTTATGTACATTTTAGTTCGGTGCATTCCTGTACATAAATATTTAAAAAAATCACGTTGGAGAAAGATAAATGGTGCATGATGAAACATGGGCAGATTTAAGGGTAACGTGGCACGTGGATGGAGTTTCCTAAAGAGCCTGAAAACATCACCACCCTACGTCATGTTACATTGGCTCTGTAAACACCCGCAGGCAAATGTTTTGCTGGCTCGAGCAGAAGAGAGAGACTGTCTGTGCTGTCCCTGGTCTCTGCCTGGCTAGGATCTCACACTGCTGGGCTTTCTGCAGTGCTGGCTGCCTTCACGAGGCACAGGGAGATGGATGGATGGATGTTCCTGGGAGCTCGGGGTTTGAGGGATGCTGTTGGAGTCCAAGAAAATTGGAAAGCCACTCCTGTTGCCTTGAGAGGTCTGAGACCCCCTTTGGCACCCCAAAGTCTTTGATCTGTGCCCCTGGAAGAAGCTTCCAACACTCCTGGATGAAATGAAAGTATTGAAATTGTGAACTAGATTGTGGTTTAGTTTATCACAGGGTGAAAATTTATAGTATTGGGTTTTGTAGTATGGAGGTGAATGGAGACAAGATGGAGATTTTTGGGCATTGTCCCTGGGTCACTCTTTCTCCTTCTTCCCCTCCATCCTCTGCTGTGAGGTCAGCACAGGGTGATTGGTAGGATAGGTTTGAGGTGGAAGAGAAGAAACCTGTTAGAAAGAGTTGATAGTTATTGGTACAGAATTAAAAGTATCATACATTGTAGTTGATTATTGGGTAAAAAGTCTTTAAAAACAGGCTGCACACGAGATTTTGGGCCTTTTGCAGCACGGATTTCATAGCGACAAGCCAGGCACAGGCTGTGCTGAGAACTTGAAGATGAGAAACTAATAAACAACACAAGAAACTGAGCAAGAGGTCTGACCCCTTCTTTTTCTGGTATGGGACTTTGATAACAGAAGAAAAACCTCACATCCAGGGGCCCCAGGCCCCTTCAGGATGCTGTCCTGGCCATGGCCAAGCGGAGAGTGGTGGCTGGGCTGGAGGGACAGGGGAAAAACCTGATGCAAGTGGATTGGGAAGTGGTGGACTTCTGAGAGAGGTAGGAAAGTGGGTTTGTTCAGCTAGTCAGAGTCAAAAAGAGAGGAAGGAGTTTGTAGGTGCTGAGGAAGGGCTGGTAGGCAGCTCCCTGTCCCAGGGGCCATTGTTGATTTACAGGGAGTCAGTTCAAAACCCAAGATAACATCTGGAAAACATCTCTGAAGACTGCTGGTAACTGCCTTAGGAAGCAAAGCATCTGTGAGGAGGAGGCTGGGAGGGCTGGGACGTGGGTTTTGTTTTGTTTTGAGTTTTTGCTGTAGGCTTCCTGTGTCAACACTGCCTGGCCTCCGAGTGCCTCCAGCTGCGCCTGCAAGTGGGGAGAGTGCCTCTGCTCCTGCAGGAGGGCTGCCAAGGGACAGGAATCCATCCCCGTGTGAGCAACGTCAAGAAGTGGCCACACCAGCACAAACTGAAATAGCCAAGCTGCACCTTTGTCTCTGTAAAGATCCAGATGAAGCGATTGAAGTGATCTCCTGCTGAGGGTGGCAGGAGCTGCTGACATCCCTGTACACACATGCTGAAACTCGGCTGTTCCATCTCCAATCCTTCTCACAGTGCCTGATTTTTACAATTTTCAGAGGAGGCCAAGAGGCAGTGATGCCTTAGGTTTTAACTTTTATATTTTTCAAACCCTGCAGTGCCCAGTGTAACTCTGCAGTTCCCTGGAGCTCGTTCAGTGCTGTTCTCTCATGCTCACACTGACATAACAAAGCCCCTCCAGCTCGCTCTCCAAGGACACCCAGACCAAGAACTGTAAACCTTCATCTTGGGGAGAGGGGGACAAGCTTGGGGAAATTTCATCATTGGCTGGGTTCTCCTTGGTGAATTTTTGCTGATATCAAAGTGTGAAGAACTCGTGACCTGTCGCCCATTTTGGGATCCACTGAGGCAGGAGCCTGTGGAGCCCAGAGTGTACCTCTGAAGGTCTTTCAAATAAATACCCCCTTTATTCCCTTATTCCTGTCTAGTCTCTGTTTCTAGGTAGCCATTTAAGGCATCAGCAGAGGGATGTACCAGTGCACTCTCCTGTGCAGTGCTGCAGCACACTGCCCATACAGGCTGAGCTGCTGCTCTGCATCCCCCTGTGCTGCGCTGTCCCCACCAGCTGTGGCAGGGTGAGATCAGGGGTAGCTGCCCCTGGCTGCCTCCAGCTGTGTGTGCTTGGGTCATCCAACACTGTGTTTGGGCTCACCAGCTCTGTGTTTGGGTCAGCTCTCCCCCAGCTCTGTGTTTGGGCTCACCAGGTCTGTGTTTGTTTCAGCTCCCACCCAGCTCTGTGTTTGAGTCAGCTCTCATCCCTCTCTGTGTTTGGGTCAGCTCTCATCCCCCTCTGTGTTTGGGTCAGCTCCCACCCCAATTTGAGCACAATGTAGGGCTCGTGTAACAGAAATTATGAGAGTTGAGGTTATTCATCTACCTTGGCCGTGGGCAGAGAACAAAAAGGGTATTTGTGCAGCGAAACGATGCTGAATGTTCTACATCACTGTTATTTTATATTTGCGGAGCAGAGGGCACCAAAATAATATAAATGGGAACAATAATGTATGGTAGCACACTTCTAACTCCATTTAGTCTTTTTTTATTTGTAAATATTTTTGTGGTTCATCTGTGTTTTAAAGAAAGGAGGGAAAATTCTTCTGCTTCTCTAGCCGTGTTTGAGGAGGGGAACGGGCAGTACTTTGTGGTTGTAGTGCGGTAGATGAATGAATACTCTGCATTTTGCTTGTCACCTGACAAGCTGGTTTATATTTAGATGTGGAGAGAAAACTGTGTGATTCTGAAAGCTGTGTTTTGTCTTGTGCAGAGGCCAGCCCATGTGTGCTGAGTTATCAGAATTAGTTTTAATTGTTTGCTCTTATTTTTCCTGTGACTTACTAGGGCTAGGGTCCTGCCGTGTCAAACATGCATTCCTTGAAAGCGAGGTGTCCAAAGGACAGGCCTTCAGAAAATTGAGACTTCCTCTGTACCAGCCAGCACAGCAGGTCTATTTTGAGGAGGAGGAAGTTTGGAAAATCCCGACCCTTTGGTGTTATCATCTTGGTCTGAGCTGAACTCTGTGCTGTGACACTGGGGAGGGCATTAGCTCATGGGTGACAGATGCCATCCATATTTGACATGCCATCCCTAAAGCTGGGGTTTTGTTCTCAGCTGAGTTGCTCTTGAGAACAGTGAGAAAAGCTCAAGCTGGTAGAGGAGGGAACATGACTATTCACTTCTATCTTCTCAGCACCCTGAGCAATTAAAGACAAAAGCCTTTGTTCCCTGGTGACTTCATTCTTAAGAAGCCTTTTTAATTTTAGTCTTTATTTTCAGGAAGAAAGAATATGGATTTGTCATTGACAAGGAGGCTGCATCTCTCAAATGTCATTTGAAGGATCCACTCCATAATTCATCAGCTGGGGAGTGTGGGTGTCAAGAGGAGGGTACATAATGGATGTGAGAGATTTCAATTCAATTAAACTATTGGTCTTAAAGGCAGCTTTTCTTGCCTTCATGATATTTTCTTGTCTCAGATCGCCACATTTTTTGCTAACTCATCCAGATAACCAGATATTTTTAGTCTTCTTCAGTAAGACTGTAGTGGGTTATTGGTTATTTTTGTACATCATCATCCCCTTCCAGTGTGGATGGGGACTTGCATAGTAATATTGGAGCAGTGCTGATCATTTCCTCTTACTTCTGCCACTGCTGCACCTGTAAGCCATGCATTTGTGTGTGTAGAAGTGCTGCTGTTTCTGATCCTTCTCTTTGCATGGATTCTGTGAGTTCTGCTTGTTGTGTGATAAGATCTGTACTGCTGTTGATGTGCTGAGAGGAGAATCTTCTCCCTCCTCTGCTGTAGGACCTGAGCAAGAGCAAACCTGAGGCTGCTGGGGCTCTGAATGAAGATGTGGACTGTAGGCTTCCTAGTTGCTGGGAGATTGTGGTAGACTCAGACCTGCCAAAGGGGATTGCTGGGTCTGCCAGATCTCCCCAGGCAGGAGGGGTCACCCCTTGGGACCAGCCACTGCCTCCCAGCTCTGTCTGTGTTCCTGTCCCAGGCAGAGCAAATCAGCTCTCTGGCTGCCTCAGTCTGAAGGGAATGAAGGAGCACTCTGATGATTCTCTTCTCACAGTCAGGCTGAAGGTGTTATGAGCTGGCAGAGCTGTGCTAATAAGTGAGCAGCAGCAGCAATGCAGTTATTGTGGTGATCACACTGCAAACCCCACCTGCAGCAGTGGAGGTGCAGCTTTATCTCGGCATTTTTTCTTCAAGGGCTTCTTTCTTGCGCTGTGTGTTTTGTGTGCACATGCAGGAGCTCCTCTGTGCTGCCTGTGGTCAAAGCCCATCCGTCAGGGAGGTGTGTGGGGCACACCAAGACTAGGTGCTGGGGCTCAGCTGTGCTTCAAGAGCCATCACCTGTGAGCAAGGCAGGAGCGAGCAAATGCGTTAGTTGTGGAGTAATCTGTTTGCAGCGGAGCTTCCTAGTACAGCTGACAAAAACTGTGGTGTTTAAAAATAAACAAACTTTACAAAACACGAACTCCCTGATACAGAGCAGGAGCTTTTGGTGCCGCTGTGTCCGTGTGTGCGTCCGCAGGAAGTGACTCATGTGCTTACAAAATCAGCGCTGCAAGGATTTGTGACTTTGATGACGATTCCCGTTTTTTGGGCTAAATCAGATCTCTTCTTTCCCCTAGGCTCTCCTCAGGCCTCAGGAATGTCTTCTGAGCCCACTTCTTCCTCCTCGCAGCAGTCCCCTGCCTCCCCGCCGTCGCCCAGCTCCCTGCACCTGCCGGAGAGCCGCAGGCCCCGGGAGCGCTCCCCGTCCCCCATGCGGGGGTACCTCATCCCCAGCCCGCTGCCCACGCGCCGCACCAGGACGTTCTCCGCGTGAGTACAGGGAATGCTGCCTGCCACGGCAGCCAGGAGCCCCCTGAGCAGGCCAGGGGGGCTCTGGGGTGGAGGATGGTCTGAGGATGCTTTGGTGTGTTAACTCCTCTCCAATAAATTCTGATGCCTTTAGGGTTTCAGTCCAAACGTCCTGTAGTTTTCAATGCGCTGTTTTAGTAAAGTTCAAAATCTACTGACTCTTTAAGACCGGAGTTTTACAGGGAGGGGGAAATACACCAAGATTTTTCAGAACAGAGGTCCTTGTCTGAAGCTTTGCTTCACTTCAGACATTGAGTGGTGGCTTTCAGGACCAGTTCTGTTTGGTGTTTCCTTCTCTGATCCAGATTTGTTTTTGTCATGGTCTCTTTTCCAAATTTTAGGTTTTTTCACTCCTGACACCTGTGCTAATATCATCAACGTTACTTTTTAGGGAAACTCCATCACTTTTCAGAGGAAAGTGTTTCCTTGTTTCCTTTTCCTACTCAGCTCTCATATCTCCATCTTAAGACTGCTCAAATAGACCTGTAAAACAATATGCTGGTTATCAGGGTGTGAAGCCTGATCTCTTTCTCTAAGGATTTTTGTATGAGGTTTTCCATGAAATGAGATAATATTTGTTGCTGCTTGTAGTTATTCGAGGTAGTGATCCTCCAGCAGAGCTGGCTTTGCCTGAGCTTTCCTGGGGCCCAGTGGTGCTGTGCAGGCTCCTGGGAGCCCTGTCCAAAGGGGACTCCTCCCCAGTGCAGCAGCAGAGGATGGTGAGGCAAGGTTTGGCCATTGCAAAGAATTCCCAGTGCCTGTGAGGGGCCTCCCAGCGAGGGGCTGACCTGCAGAAGGCTTCTTTGTTCATCTCAGAGCCTTTGAATCAGGCTATGATGTGAAGCTTCTGCCACAGCCTTTTATTTCTGTGTGAGGAAGGTCCGGCAGTGCTGAATGAACGCTCTGGCAGTAAGATCTCAGCCCCACAGCCAGCCTGTTTTGGGCCCACTTACTCTGGCTGGTGTGCTTTTTCCCTTTTTCTTCTTGCAGTGTTATCCAGCTCTTTTCTCCCAAAGCTATCCATGTGGATTTAAATAATAACAGTCTCACTGATGCTTCGTATTATTACTTCTGAATTCAAAATGAGGCAAAAAAAAAAGAGCAGCAGAAGAAAATTTTATATGTTGTCAGTTCCAAAAGCCTTCAAATGCCCTGAACTTCCTGATGGAAGTAGACTGCTAAAAAGAACATAATTGACTTAATAATTGGGGTTGCCCTTGAAAAGCAAGTCCAAGCTAGCTTGCTTCAGTGCTGTGTTAATAATGAACTCTTTGTAAATCTTCTCAGCTGTTAATCTTAGTCTGGTTCTTACAAAAATAAAGAAGTTGTTATTTGGCTCCCACAGTTCTTTAATCATTAATTAGCGTAGGAATCTTGCTGTATTTGTTTGCCCTGAAAACCAAAATAGCTCTGAATTTTTGTGTGTGTGTGTCCTCTTTAAACAAGAGGAGCTCTAGGTGAGCAATTGTATAAAGAGATGAATGTGACAGGCAGTGGTTTATTATTCCCTGGGATTATTTAATTTTGGTTCACTGGAAGTGGGGGGCCTCATCCCCCACAGTGCCTTATCTCTTTGAAAGATGCAATTGAACTTTAATGGCTTGTTTAGGACAGTGAGTGCTTTTCTGTGTAACAAGCACTTGTGGGGTCAGGTGTGTTGACAGCTTTATAGAGCTGGAAATGAAGTGGTTTAATGGAGATTTCTTTCTTTAGCACTTTCAACTGCACTTCTTTATTGTTAGCTTGATTTAAGGAACAAAGCCGTTACCTTATTTTTTTAAACAATTTTATTTAGACTTCAGTAAAATTTAAACATTTGGGACAGTGATGTCCAAGTTGCCATGATTCATGTGCCAGCACAGTCATTGTGTTTGAAGAACTGCACTAAAATCCTCTTCACACATGGAAGCAACCTACTGGATACTCATGGCATGAAGAAGGTCCTGATCTGGTAACTGCTCAGAGTAAACCCCATAATGTGTCTAAAACATTTGGTTTTCATTAATGGAAGTGTTTGAGTGAGTTTGGATCCCTGTGTATTTGATGGAGAAAAGGATTTAACGACACAGTGTTGGTGCAAGTCGTTTTTCCTGATGGCAGTGAGTCACCCCAGAGCTCGTTCTGCAAATGTGTCTCCTTTTAAAGTACAGGTCCCATGGCAGTGGGGAAGGAGCTCAGGCATGAGTCTCGCTGTTATGCTCTGCAGTTGGGCTTCACACTTCCTGTGAAAGCTGTGACAGCACAATGCTGAGGTGCACACTGGTAATCCCAAACTCATCAAAGGCAGAAGATTCTCACCTTCAGTACGGTGTCTGGGGGAAAATTTGGCGCAGTGATGGAGCAGTTGAATTCAAGATGGCAACTGATGCACTGTAGTGCTGGCAAACATCTTCTTCATCTCTGTGTCCCTCCGAAAAGCCCCAGGCAGGACACGTGCAGTATGTGAAAGTGAGAGGGGAGCAGCTGCTGCAGAGCAGTGTGCTCAGTGGTAGGGAGCATTGCCCTGCTGTGCCCTTGTGCTCCCTGTGCTCTGGTGACAGTGGGGAGTGTGCTCAGCCCTGACCGGCTCCTTGTGCTTCCTCCCGCAGCACGGTGAGAGCCTCGGAGGGACCCATCTACAAAGGGGTCTGCAAGTGCTTCTGCCGCTCCAAGGGCCATGGATTCATCACCCCTGCGGATGGAGGGCCTGACATCTTCGTGCACATCTCAGAGTGAGTTGTGTGTGTGGCCGGGGAAGGCTGCAGCTCTGCTCTTCCTTCATTACCAAATGCTTTTGACGTTTCAGACATGAGATTGGTTTAATCTGTCACCCTTACCCCAGCAAAGAGGGGTTATGCAGATGTTAACTGGCAGCAATAGATTATGCTCTTCTTTTCCTGTGTTATTATAAATTTGTTGATTTAAAAACTAGAAGATGATCCTTAAATCTCTTAGAATAAGCTACGCAGTTTTGCCCAGACCCAGAAACTTGCATTTACCAAAGCAAATACTCCATGCAGTGTCTAGTTTTAACATAAAGATTTATAACACTGAAAATTCATTACTTTTACTTTGCACTGCTTGTACCATTATTAAACTAAAGGTTAATTGCCTTTACTGTTGAGAAGAGTCACACTTTATTACTTCCTTGAATTTATCTAGCTTAGCTTGTGAGCAGTTTATAGTTAAAGCTTTCTCTAGTTAAAGCTTCATTAGTACTTCAGCCTTTTTTGTCCTGAACACACTGAGAACCACCCCCTCTGAATTTACCTTTGGATAAACTAAGCAGATAAAGCTTTTTAAGTCCCTTGCTGAGAATTTTTCTCCAGTCTAAACCAGTCTTTGCCACATACTTAGAAAAAAGACTGAAGAACTTAGAAAAAAGACTGAAGAATTTAAGTATAATTTTAAGACTATACACTGTACACATACATTCAGTGTAAGGAGATAAAATCTCCTCCAGAGTCCCACTCTGATTCTCTTTCTGTACATCCCATAATTGCATTAGCCCTTTATCCCCAGTCTTTGCGGAGTTGCTTACCTGCTCTCCTCATAGCATCCTCTGCAGCGTCAAGGTTTGGTGCAGTCCCAGATGCAGCCTGGCATTCCCGACGGCCCTGTTTGCATCCCTGGATTCTGGCTGGGTTGCAGAGCAGCACATCCCACTGGGACAGGCCCTGCCTGCCCAGGAGCCCCGAGCACCCCCCATGCCTGCACTGTCCTTGGTGTTTATGGCTTGGCTAATCTGCAAGGTTTAATGAGCAATTTTTGTATTTGTTCCTAGTTTGAGATGGTGACCAGTGTTTGGGTGTGTGAGATGGTGACCAGTGTTGGGTGTGTGTGTGTTAATACTGCTCAGTGTTTATTCTCCAGTAAGCTCTTCCAGATCTGTCACCAGTTTTATTTTACCTACTGTTCACAGTATTGAGGCTGTATAATCCTTATTTGTCCTTCAGAGTGGTTATCCAGTGGTAAGTCAACAAAAGCCTTACCAAACCTGCTCATGCTTTCCCAGCTGTCTTTCCTGGTTGTGTGAGCAGCACGTGTCCTTGGAGAAGGAGCACTTGGCTTTCCTCCAGGTTTCTGGAATGTTACTGCACGATGGGTGTTGACAAACCAAAGCTTTGTAGGGCTCAAGGGTGCAAATAGGCTCAGGGGTCAGACATGTGTTCAGTCCAAGGAAGTGTCATTTAATAGCTTCTTTCTCTTTTGTCTGATGCAAATGCACAATTTCTCCTCATTTCCTGAATAACTTAAAAATAGCATTTCCTATGTCACAATTAAAAAAATTTAACTGTGAACATCTAGTCTGACCTATACAGTTACTGATCAGCAGGGGTTTAGTTACAACAGCCTTCTCACAGAAACATGAATTTCCAGCCCTCTAATGAATTCCTTTTAAAGAACCGTCTATTTTCGGTCCTGTTTTTTTCCCTGTACATTTTCTCTTCCAATTAGTTCAGTAAAATTTTCTTCAGTTATGTGAAAGGAATCCTTTTAAAATCCTGGAGATTACTTTTTGAGTTGGGTTGCAGTTTTGTTTGTCTGTACAAAATGTGAACTGCTCTTTCAGGTTCCTATCCCATGGCTCAACTCATCTTTCTGTCTTGGCCCAAACCCAGAACTTCATTCTGGGTGCACAAGGTGTTCCTGCCCTCAATTCCCCTCCAATCAGTAGAAATTCCAGTGACGGTTTTTCTGTTTCCCCGTTTAAGGCTCCCATATGTCTCCTATGCTGAAGTCCCAAGTGACACTACCAAAATAGTGTTGTGTGCTGTGATTTTTGGTGCTCTGTGCGAGGCCCCCTCTGACAGGAGTCCCCCCTCGTGGGCTGTGCTGTTGATGTATTGATCCCATCTGCTCTCAGACAGCTTTGACTGGGAGCCATCAATGAGCTATATTTGAGTAACCATGCCCTGAGTGTGCCGTGCCTCCCTCCCCTCCCTACCACCCACTCCCTCCATCCTGAAGCACCACTGAAAGAGTCACCAGGGTTGTAAAACCCACGGGCAGCCACACTTCTCCAGGTACTTTCAGTGTGTTTGTTCTGCTGAGGCAGGAGGTTCTCTGCTCCAGCACCCTCACCCAGCCGTGCCCTCGAGGGCTGAGAGGGGCAGAACTGTTCCATGGGCAGGGGTGATGGGCTCTGGCCCCTCAGACACAGCCCTCAGCCTGACCCCTGGCTTGCCAGCTCACAGCCCAGTGCCCACTGGCACTCTCTTCGTTTCCAGCCGTGTTTCCATCCAGTGCTCACACTACGAGCAGTCTCCACGTGCTGCGGTATCCCTGCCGTGCAGCAGGAGGAGGTTGGAGGGGACCTCCTCCGCCCTGGGAGGCACCTGTGCCTTTCTGGCAGGTGCTTTGCCTAACCCATGATTGGCATTTCCAGTGCTGAGGATCTGCTGCCTCCCTGGGCAATCTCTTCCTGCCGTGAACAGACCTGGCTCTGGTGTTTAACTAGCTTGGCTTTCAAGATGGGCCTTCACTTCTCCTCCCATCCCAACAGCAGGCAATCGATGCTCTTCTTCCTGCAGAAATTATTCGTGTGTTCAAAGACTCTTTTCCTTGCTCTTTCAAAAGCATCTTAGCAAGGTTACTTCGTATGGATTTTGCAGGACTGAAGTGTTTTGTGTTTCTACAGCTTCTCTAGGTCAATTCTGCTCTCTTGAAGTCAACAGCATTTTTTCTGTTGGAATGGGCCACTGTTTTAAATGTTTCATGTGTAGGTACTGTCTCAGAGCTTCAGTTCAAAAATAGCTGATGTTTCTGCCTCAACCTGTTAGAGAAGAGTGCTATTATTGAAGTACTGAAGGTTTCAGCACATTGTGTTCTTTAATTACTTGGAGTATATTTGAGTTGTTGGAAACAGCTTTTAGTGCTGCAGGGTGATGGTATCACTGCCTTAATTCTGATGCAAGGCAACACTGGAAGGACGAATTAGTAATGCCTTTCATTTCAGTTTATTTCACGGTGAATTTGATAGATTGCTCTTTATTAAAGGGAATTGCTTTTTGTGGCAGCATTCTGTAACCAGGCCGGTGGTTCAGGGGACTCCAGTGACTCTGGTTTGCACAGTGTGAGTTTTGAGATCCTCCTTATGTTTATCACCTGATTATTTTCTACCTATTTATTCAGTTAAATCTGAATGTGAGTGAGATGTTAGTCTCTTCACTGTCTCTGTGTGGTATAGGCATCTACTTGTGAAATGAAAGCGGATTGTTTCTCCCAAATCAGTTCTCCCCAAAAGCAGGGATTTCAGGAACTTGGATAAAATGGTTATGCCAGTTTGGATTCACCAAGATAGACTGTTCCTCTGTGTTCATCACTAAGCTGTGATGATTAGTGAAGGTTTTAGGCATTGGGACCAGCTGCCTGTCTTGCAGATTAATATGATTTTCAACATAAACATTTAATTTGAAGAATTAAATTATTTTCTTCCCTAAGCTTTGAGGAGCTGTGAGGTTACACTTTAGTGAAAATGTCTTCCATAAAATGGAATGTCTGTTTCCTTTAGATATTTTTATTTTTTGTAAGATAATAACAACACTAGGATGGCATTTCCTTTCTATAAACAAGCATTCGCCCAAAAGTAAAGTCAAATGTATGTGGCCTTCAAAAGCTTCACTCGGTGTCTGCAAAATTTTCTGTGTATCTGTGGATGAATGTGGGCATCTTTTGAGAGGAACTTGCAACAAAGCTGCTTTATTGTGTTGGACTTGAGATGTGGGTAGAAATAAGGGATCACAGAGTTGTAAGGTTTGGAAGGAACCTCTGGAGGCCATCCAGTCCAACACCCCTGCCAAGGCAGGGTCACCTAGAGTAGGTTACATAGGGACACATCCAGGTGAGTTTGGAATGTCTCCCAGTCACCTTCAACATAAAGAATTTCTTCCTTGTGATGAGGTGGAACTCCTGTGTTTTAGTTTGTGGCCATTGCTCCTCATCCTGTTGCTGAACTGAAAAGTGTCTGGCACCATCCTCTTGGCATCTGCCCCTGAGATAATTAAACACATATAATGAGATCCTCTCTCAGTCTTCTCCAGACTAAACAGTCCCAGCTCCTGCAGTTTCTCCTCATAAGAGTTGCTCCAGACCCCTCTCCATCTCTGGTAGCTCCTTGTTCTTGTCCTGAGGAGCCCAGAACTGGACACAGCATTGCAGATGTGCCTCACTACGACTGAGCAGAGGGCAGGGTCACCTTCCTGACCTGCTGGCCACGCTCCTCCCCATGCACCCCAGGGTCCCACTGGCCCTCCTGGCCCCCAGGGCACCCTACTGGCTCATGGTTGCCCACCAGTGCCCTGAGGTCCTTCTCTGCAGAGCTGCTTTGCAGTGGCTCAGCCCCAGCCTGTTCTGGTGCTTGGGGCTATCCCTCCCCAGGTGCAGGACCCTACACTTGCCCTTGCTGAGCCTCCTGAGGCTGCTCTCTGCCCAGTGCTCCAGCCTGTCAGGGTCTGGCTGAATGGTGGCACAGCCCTCAGCTGTACCAGCCACTGCCCCCAGTTTTGTGCCATCAGTGTAGGAAACACATCACCCACCAGCTTGAAATGCAGGTTTTGAAATGTGCTTTTTGTCTGCCTGGCTTTGTTTTAATGAGTGGCTCTGAAGGCTGCAGAGATGATTTGTTTTGGTGTTTGATAACACTTGTGTGGAGCCACCTCTTTGTAACTGGCTGGGTACAAGTGAGTCCTGCTTCCTTGTGCTCGCTGGAGACTGTTCTCCAGTTGGTATAAATAGTTGTGCTAGGAAAATGTCATGGCTCTTTGGGTGGGATGAGGTTTTGTTTTTCTCAGATTCATACTTCACCCCTCTCTAGAGCAACCACAAAAAGTGCTTGCTGTAGTGAATATAAAATCCCAGCTGGCAAGCATGGAGGCAGAGGAGTTGCTGAGAATAGTGATTCCAGATAACATCTCTGGAAAACAGGAAGCAAAGGCAAATTCATTTGCCTGGAGAGAAATTTTTAAAAAGCCCATAATTACATTTTTAATAGCGACGTGTACTGTTAATGCTTCCATTTCCCCCAGCCTGTAAGGTCATCCACCAAATCACCTTAAGGTGTCAACAAATTGATGGTGGTGTCACCAATTGATGGTGGTGTTACAGCATCAGTGTGAGAGCTTTATCCTCCTGTATGTCACCTCCTTGGCTCGTGTTCCATCCTGGGAGTCAGTCAGCTCTCACAGATGCTCACTGCTGTAGCTGTCACTGACACACAGTGGCTCTGGTGGCTTCCCTTCCACTCTCTTGCAGTTCCACCTGTAGCTGTGGGTGCTCCCAGAGAGCAGACAAGGATTCTGCAGTGCTGGCTGTGGATATCCCCTGCAGGTGCTGCCTGTGCAGACAGGCTCCCATCAGCTTCCCCTCCCAGCTGGGATGCTGAGGGCACGGACCCAGGGGTGGGGAGCAGATCGAGTGTTGTGCATTAGAGCACTGCACCCACCCTTCTCCTCCCCACTGCTTTTGGGAGCGGGCACAGGATGGAGAGTGGTTTGTGCTCCAGGCTCTTGCATTTATCTGGCATTTGGCCTGAAGGCTGTGTACCTGCAAGGGCAAGGAGGTGGCTCACCAGAGAGCGGTGACGGATGAATGACCACACTCCTGGCTTTTTTTAAGGATTTTATTTTGCAAAAGCAGCATATTTAATGAAAGAGAAAAAACTTGTGCAGTGCTTGTGGGTTTTCTGCAGTTTGCCAGCACTTGGCTCCGAAGGGGAAAATGCTGCATTGCAGACAGGCCTTCAGGCTGTCCTTCAGGCTGGATTCCTGACCCTGTGAGTCATGATGGCTCTGGAGAACTGATGCTGTGCTTCCCCCAGGAACACTGACACACAGCACCCCTGGGTCCCCAGAGAGATCCTGAGCTTGCTGTGCCTTGCTCGTGCATTGTGGTGTGATCTCAGGTTATGCCTCCAGTGCCTGTAACTCAGCAGTGCTGAACAGCTGAGGGCTCTCTCCAGGCTCCCAGGTGGGGATGGTCCCATTCTGCTCTTGCATTCCAGCTGCTGGCTGTGCTGGAGATGCTCTGTCAGCTGCATCTTCCTGCAGGGAGAACCCAGCTGTGTCCCTGCTGCACCAAGGAGCTGGCTCTGAGCTATTTGTGTCCATGGAGAGATCATCTTTTCATGCTCCTTTTTTCCCTCTGATTTTCTGCCAGATCACTGTTTGGTGCAAAGCATTAATGCCACATCTCCTGGCTTCTCTGTGGTGCTGCTCTTTGAGTGCAGTGGAACAATATGGGTTGGAAATTACTTGATAATTCTAAATTATCTGAGAGCTGAATCTGAGCTGAGAGAACAAACTTCCCTGGCCTCTCTGGCTTTTCTGTGAGCTACCAGCAAAACACTTCTGCTGACTGCAGCCACCCTCAGGTTTCTTGAGACAAATGCTGAGGTGTTAAACGAACTTTAAGAAGCTCATGAGGTGACAGAGCCCACTGACCCATGGAAGTGCTCCAGGGTGTGATTCATGGCACCAAGGCTCAGAATTCACTGAAAACTCTTGTTCCAAAATGTTTCCACTTAACTTAATCTTTGTCCCAAGAGGTTTAATTTAACTAGATCCTTGGAATATGAATAGCAGCTGTGAGAAGGAAGAACTAGAACATTCCTTATTTAAGTAATTTCCTAATAGCTTCCCAGTTTCCTAAAAATAGTGAAGGATAAAATGCTTCACCATACCAGACTGGCGCTGAGCTGGGAAATGGGAGTTGCTGGATAATCTAAAACTCACTCTATTGTGTCTCACTCTGACTCTGACATCAGGGAAGCATTTCCTATTTTTAGCTTGAATTTGAATTTGTCAAAGTGTCTTAAGATTCCTGGGTATGTTAGATAAAGATAAAATAAAGATATTCTTTATTTTGAATTGAAAGTGCACTCCAATATCTCAAATAGCAGTAGAATTCTCCACTTTCATCTAGATCAACATTTAATATATATTTAGGGCAAAAGTAAAAAATACAGATCTAAAATTATTTAATCAATGTGTAACATCAAAAAAGTTCACATTTAATTTCCTTTACCAAGTTTTCCAGGTAACTTACAATGTTTACAGAATGTCCCTTGTAGGCTGAATCTGTTCCAAGAACTCTGTTTACTCTCTCTGATCTTTTCCAGTTAATTTCCTGCCCAGTGCTTAAGGCAATTGCTTCCTGCTGGAGGATCTTCCCCCAGCTCTGTGTAGGGCTCTGCCTCCCGTGCCACCATCTCGTCCCCTCTCAAGTCCCATCATATTGTTCTTTCTCAGTGCCACCAGAAGCTCTGCACCATCTGGGTGCTGTTTGTTTCTGCTTCCAAGCATCACAGGTAGTGATAGCTGTGTTGGAGTAAGTCTGTGTCTGTCCCAGAAGCAGCTCTTGGTGGCAAATGCTGCTCAGGGGACACTGTTCACCCACAGGTCTCTTCAGGCTGCAAACCAGGACCTTTGTCCTCTTGCTTTTCATGTGCACTGGGGGCAGTGAGCTAACAATCCCATATTTGTTAGGTACCGGGAATAACCAGTGGTCACAAAGCTGCAGGAGACAGAAGAATATCTCATCTGTGGGAGAAAAGTTTAAAGGCCAAAAGCAGAAAATGAAATTGGAGTTGTTTGTGTGGCCACAACCTTTATGCACAGCTGTGCAAAGGACAGGCCTTGGTGAGGTAGGGTCACCTCAACAAGCAAGGAAAGACAACAAACTAGGGATCAGATGAAGCCATGCTGGGGTTGAATGAGGTTTTGTCACAAGCTCCAGTCACTTGTAGTGTCAGCTTGGATAAGTAATGAAACCACGAAAGGATCTGATGCTGTCAGCATAATGCTCAGCCCTGCAAGAAACGCTCTCTAGCAGAGAAAGTGCACTTTTCTGGGTAATGCTTAGGGCTCTGCAGAATCTGGGGATAATCTGATCTGTTCAGTAGAAGGAGCATGAATATTTAACCTCATGGCTCAGCATAAGAGATGTGAGTCAACAAATATTTTGGGTTTTTTTTATTTTTCTTCAGCAGACCAGGGCCTGCATAGACAGTGCCCCAAACAGTCACCTCCCAAGGGCTGAGGGATGTGGTGGCTTTCAGTGACAGCTGAGTGTGTCCTGCAGCCTGGGCCTTTGCTTCTCCTCTCCCTGGCTGCAGTGTGTCCTACGTTAGGCATGTTCAGTGTACTTGGATTCACTGAAAAGCAGAATCACTTTGTTACTAGTGCACCTGCAGCTCCTATCTTACCAGAACCTCTCCAGGTACTCATTCACATTTCAATTTTAAACAAAACATACCTCAACAAAACACCCATCTCTTTTAATGCTCAAACTGTCCTTCTTCCTCACTTGATTTTCAAGATTGAAGTGATACCCAATTTATCTCCATTTTTCAGGAGTTGAAAACTTTTGTGTACTGGTGCTTCGGGAGACTGCAAATCCCCTTTCCTTTTGCATTGACCGTATTTACCAACTTTTTCAGATTTCAAACGTTTATTTTACTGACTGTGGCTCATCCTGTTTTACAGGAGCTTTTAAAAAACATGTAAGGTTCCTGTTTGTTAAAAAAAAAAAAAAGAAAGAGTTTCAGGCAAGCCTGAGATCCCTTCCTGGGCAGGGCATCCGTTTGGTTGGGTGGCTGCACAGTGACATGTTCCTGCTCCCTGCAGGGGCCTGGGGCTCTGCAGTGGGTGGCTGAATGCCAAGGGGAGGAGATGCTGCTTTAGTTTTAGTGGTTTTAGCTCTATAGCATCTTTTTTTTTTTTTTTTTTTGGCAGCGAAGGATCAAGGTTCCTCTAGATTCAAGAGTTTCAAGTGGGAAAGGTGACATCAATTTTTAAAATATGCCATTCCTATTTTCACTTGTGGTTTGACCCTCGCAACCCTTTGTTGTGCCTCTTCTTGGGGCCTCATGTCCCCTCGTCAGGCTCCAGTACTTCCATGCTGGAAAACTGCTGTTTCAAAGTCAGGGTGAGCTTCTGGGTCTTTGGTAGCAAATTCCTTTGGCACTAGAAAAGGTGAATTAGTTTCTGCTCCTGGAAGGACAGTAAGTGTTGGGTGTGCAGTCCTTCACACCTGAAAGGATCTTAAACCTGTGGGAAGTGTGGTATAAATGGAGGCAGTAACTGGAGAGGACAGCCACAACAAAGGTCAGATGTGGGAGCTGGAGTGGAGCCTGTTCAGTGTGATCCAGGGCTGGGCTGACAGGATGGCCTGGAGACTTTGGAAGTAAATAAAGGTCAGTCGGATCAGCCTGTGTGGGTTGGAAGGGGCTGTCAGGTCTGATGAAGGAGCCTTTATCTTGATTTTTCTGTAAATATTTCTTCTGCCTTCAATTTACTCCCATTTTCCCAGGCACTGCTCTGAAGGGTTCAGCTTAGGACGTGCCCTCTTGGGTCTGACTGCCACAGTCACAGGCAGCTCTGGAGTAGAGTTATTGCCAGGGAAATAAAGTTTGAAGGACATGCATTTCAAACCACAGGCCTTGGGAAAGCCTTTAACTCCTTGTAGCAGGTTTTAGATTCGTATTTAGATACAGGAGCATTTTCAATATCGTGTTGATACAATCAGTTAGCAAACAATGACTTTTCTTTTGAATTTCCCATGGGAGAAATTTTGATTGATGGGTCATTTTTAGCTTCCCTTGTACACGCCTGGTTACCCTGTCCTGTCCCTGGGTATGGGCTGCTCCTGCTTCACCAGAGCCTGGCACCAGCTCCCTGAGCAGCACTTGCAGGGCAGGAGTCAGGCAGGAGCTCTCAAAGGGGAAAGGGGTGGGGAGAGGTGGTGCTGGAGATGAAGCTGAAGAAGTGTTGCAGAACTGTGAGGAGAAGCAAACTCTGATGTGAGGTTAGAACTGGCAGTAAGGGCCACTGTATTTACCTCTATCAGTCCTGCCAGCCTTTCCTGTAATAGAAAGCCCTAAGAACAGTGGGTCACAAAATGAGAGTGGATATAAAGGGCACTGCTAAAGTCTGAGATCCCTGCTATTAACAGAAACATGGGGTAAAATTCCTGGGTGGGGTGAGCATGCTCCCAGTGTGCTCTCAGAGGAGGCAAATACCAAACTCAGTGGTGCACTACAAACTTCTGACCTAGACCACTTTTTTTTTTCCTTTCCTGAACCCAGATCTTACCTCCAGTGTGACAGGAGTTCACAAGCAAGTCCCACCAATCAGGCATTCAGTAGAATTGTTATTAGTGTTTATCTGTTCCCAAATCCAGATACTACTGAGAGACACTGATAGCCTTCAATAAGAAATCTGCAGCCTAGGCTGTCAGGGCAGGGGAAGCTGAGCATGGGCCTGTGTAGGTGTATTTAAAGAAAGATGAAGCAGCATCTCCTGTACTGTCAGAGCCTCATGGCAATGCAGGATGGAGGAATCCCTGCCAGTCTTCACTGGCACACGCTGGGATTTTTGTTACAAAGCTCTGACCTGAAACACAGGGGTGGAGGTGAGGAGGGCTGTTTGCAGTTCTCTGTTCCATCAGCACCTTGTTCTGAGCAGGAGGTGAAGCTCTTTTGGCATCTCCCACCAGTCCCAAACGCGGACTCAGGTACTGTAGCAAACGCACAGCGCAGGTCTTCCTGCATCCCCCGGCATCACTCTGGGGGAGGCCAGGTAGGAGTCTCCTGGAAGTCTCCCTGAGTGCTGGATGAGTGTTTCTGTGGCTAACACATCAGGATGGCAGAACTCTTTTTTCTCGTAGCAAGTAATTGTGAAATATTCAATACCATATCTTGCTTGGGCTCCTTTATTTTTTTGTATACCACTAAATGTTATGGTGGAGTAACATAAAGGTAAAATCTTGCCATTATGTGGTACAATTCTTTTTCAGAAAAAATGAAAAAAAAAAGCCCCAAACTCAAACTTCAAAAGCTTAAGTGAGAAAGAGGAAATCAAACAAAAAGAGATCAACTTTCTTTAGTTTAAAAACCATATCCCCAAAGTAAGTGGCGGCCCTGCCCTCTAGTGCTGTTGCAAGTGAGGTGTTGGTGCACAGTTCTCAGTCCAAGCCTGGGCTCACCTGAGTATTCTTTAGGGCATATTAGAGTGGGGATTTTGTGGGCTTTTTTGGTTTTTATTTTGTACTTTTTTTGTTGGTTGGTTTTTTAGGGTGATGGTGGTGTTCATAGTACTTTCATAGGATTTCACTGCAAGACAACCAAAATCAACCTCAGACTTAGATGGATGACAGGCTCTATAAAACCCCTGAAGTGCTTTGAGCATCTAAGATGGCAATTACGATTAAAAATTCAGTGAGCTGCAAAAGAGGATGGGCGTTTACGTGATTGATGACTAACTGGACCTTCCCTCCACAGCATTGAAGGCGAGTATGTTCCCGTGGCAGGCGACGAGGTCACCTACAAGATGTGCACCATCCCTCCCAAGAACGAGAAGCTGCAGGCAGTGGAGGTGGTGATCACTCACCTGGCCCCCGGCACCAAGCACGAGACGTGGTCGGGGCACATCATCAGCTCCTGAGTGTCCCCTGGGAACGCTGGGCTCTGCTCTACCACTGGCTGCAGGGACCTGGCTGAAGAATATTGTGTGTGAGGAAATACTGCATTGTCAATAAAGCAGAAGCAGGCCAAAATTGCCATTTTTTTACAGCTGGCCTGATTTAAAAAAAAAAAAAAAAGAAAAAAAAGGCAATTCAAATGCTAATGAAAAAATCTAGCGTAATGTGTTTACAAGAAATGTATTTAAAGAGACCTAGTTTGTGTGCTTGGTGGAGGAGGGGAGGTTTGGGTTTTCTTTTATCTTGTGAACTGATTCCAGGAAATGCCCAGGGGGAGGGGGAGAGGTTTCAGGGAGAGCTCTTCCGGTGCAGATGGTCGAGCACAACTAAGCCCTGGGCATTGTGTGAGCCCTGTGCTGCTCTCCTAGGGCTGCAGTACCTTTACTGCTGCTAACAGTGCCTGAATGCCTTGGCTGGAGAGACAGAGCTGTTCACTGCTGATTTGTTTTCCTTATGGAAGGAAGTTCACAAACAGAGCAGCTGCCACAGGGTGGAAAATCTCCATCAGGTGGTTGTGCTCCAGTGCCCATCAGGTGCACCACTGCAAATGGTGTGGCTGCACAGGTGTGGAAACTGTGTTGTGGTGGTAAAGCTGGGCTTGTTTGTGAATTTACTTAGGTGCCTTGATGGTTGATTAGCAACAGATTTTATAGGCCAGTATTAAAAAAAAAAAAAAAAAAAATCCCATCCTAAATTTAAATTTGCTTCAAGGTAAGTGGTAGAAAAGTGTAGAATAGGGGATACTTCATAGCCTCTGTGTCTGAATTTTGACAAGGCTGAAGATTTGCCTTCTGGACTGCATCCAGCTGAGTGCCATGGTATGTGGCTGGGCAGGCAGGACCCCAGCACTGCTGCATGGCAGGTGTGTGCTGCCCAGGTGACCTTGTATTAAATTCTATGCAGGTTACTCAACAGGCTCAGCTGTCTTGGTGAAGTACATTCTGCATCTGTTTCCCTGGCAAACTTGCTTGGTAGGATGTGATAGGGTCACCCTTCCCCAAATTTTTCATGTAGTTGTACTGCTACTAAATTGGTTCTGTTCCTATTTGCCTTCCACATCCTTATTTTCAAATGAAGCATTTTTCTCTGTTATGTTCCTAACAGTGGATTTTTATTGACTTTGCGAATAAAAAAAAAATTAAAAAAAAAAGGCACAACTCTTGTTGTATCAAACAGTGCAGCTTCAGTTGTGTATTTGGAGCTTCACCAAGAGGTGCTCTGTGTGTGGAGCTGTCCTGAGCCTTTCACAGCAGCTGATCTGTTCCCAAGTGTGATGTGGGGTCAGGAACTGCTGTGCTGGCTTGTTTTCCCTTGGCTGTACCTGTGTTACACCACGGTGTAGTGAGGTTTGGGTTTAGTTTTGTTTTCTATGACCCATAAGACTTGGTAGTGGTGGGTTTATCACTGTGCAGCTTGTTGGAATATCACTCCCTGCCTTCTTTACAATAAATGCAACCATTTCAGTGCTTTTATGTGTTTTCAGACTGCTCCCTGGGTAGCTGGTGCTGCAGAGCATCAGCATTAAAGAGGAGAGTGCAGGTGCCTGCACATGCACCCCTGTGTGGTGACACTTAAAAGTTTTATTTAAGGAAATGTTTTCACACCAACTGAACTGGAATTACCAGAAAAATGAGGAAGTAATAAGGCCAGGACATGTCAGAGGAGGGTCTTAAGACAGAGCAGCCAGAAATGTTGTTTGGGGCTGAAAATAAAGCTGGGTTTGGTCCTGCACAGGGTATTTTGCACAAGTGACCAGCCCTGCAGTAAAATAACCAAGGCATCAGATACAGGACATGCCAGTACACACAAAGGAGCAGCTCTTAAATTGTCTGTCCTAAAGAGCATTCCTACTCTACAGGTGGTTCTGGTCCTAAGTCTGCTCCAGGGATTACCCTAGGGAAGAAATGTGCTAGAAGACAAAACAGTTTTGGTGCATGAGGTGCATTACAGCTCCTCCCTCCTTTTTTTTGTAAGCTCTTTTGGGGATTTTGGTTGGTACACAAAAGATTTTATTCTCTGCTTTTTTACTGTGCAAGTATCACATGAACCTGGAACTGGAAAGATTCAAGTCACTCATTTATTTGTACAGACAGGCAGCATGGAACAGGTCTGCTTTTAAGTATTTTATTTGCCAAGATGAAAAATTGAAACAGTATTTTTTCATGATAAAATGAGATTTTATTCTCCTTTACTAAATCAAACCGTTCACACTCAAGATTACTTTCCTAAATGCCAGATGAGAAAAGTAATATTAACAGTTACACAGTGTCAGGTATTGACTTGAATTTTAATAGAAACATAATTTAGGTCATTTTTGTAGTATGAAAAATCTCACCTACCCTTGATTCCTTAACCCAGGAATCTCAGAATATGATCAGAAAGTGACAGAAATAGATTTTGCTAATGTGCTGAAGTTATTTTAATTAATTTTTACAAATTATTTTTTAGATTTGGTCTGCAAAGAGTGTAGGTACCGTGTCCTGACTGTGCCTTGGCACCAGATCCACCCTGAGGAGGGAACTTTGGCACCAGCTGGCCCAGCTCCCCAGGGGAGGTGGTCAGGGACTTCTGATCAGTTCCATCTTCCCACCCCCAGAAAGAAATAAAACCTTCCCCTTCTACTCATCTTCCAGTTTTAGACAAGAAAATCCCAACTGTCTTATAATTCACATTAATTCATATAGCACAAGCTAAGTATTTTTTAAAAATCCTGCACCTTTTAAAAAGCAGCCTCAATGTAAAAGAACTAGGGATAAAGCCTTGCAGGCAAATTTTGATACCATGAATCAATTAGAGGCAGATTATGCCACCCCTTCCCCCTCCTAAATTGTAATTAATTAGTTAAGGAAATTTACAGGTATCTTAAAAACCATCCCAAAATATAACCCAATCCAAATACCAAAACCAAATAGAAAGAAAACAAAGTACTTATTTGACTGGGAACTGAAAGGATGGTGCTAAATGAGCTCTGCTGTGCTCCCCCAGTCAGCAAGGGGTCTTAAATAAAAACATTTCTCTTCAGTATTGACTGACCTGCAAAGCACCTGCTGTTCATGACCAATTACAAAAAACCAATACAGAATGAAGATGATGTTTGAAGTTATTTTGCTGTTTTAACCCTCTTGGAAGTGTGAATTCTGTAAGTCTTTTATTTAAAAAATAGCTCTTCACAGATTCTTCTTGTATCCTGTGGGGATGTGACACTGTGGCCTTCTGTTCTGGAGTCTGTGAAAATTTCATAGTCATTCCCTCCCTGGAAGAACAAGAGGATTTAATTTTATTTACATAAAGTATAGTCACAAAAAGGGACACATGAAGGGAAACAATGGACTTTTTCCAAGGGCCTGCAGTGATAAGGCTCAGGGTACAACAGCACTGCCACTGTATGAGCACAGATCCCCAAAATCCTCAGCTTCATTTCCAAATTTCTGTTTGCCACACTGCTTTCACAGGCTCAGCATCAACTCTTAGTACTTCAACACTCTGGAAATGCTGCACTGCCACTTAGAGGGTTTAAAGTGAACTGTCTGTAAACTCTGTGCCAGAGGGACACGTGATTACTTTTGCAGCTGATGTCAGGGGAAAAAACCCTTTAATTTCAAGCTTGTCTTTTTCTTCTAAAACTTTAACTTTTAAAATTTATGAAGTTCTTTGTAACTTAAAGAGTTTTATAACTGTGAGTTCTTACAAAACGTAGCTTGACACTGTCCCTTGGCTTTAATTCCATCCAAGTCCTTGTGCTTGCCAGCGCCCTCAAGCTCTTGTCTGGTCTCTGTTCAGGATTTTTAAAAGCCTCTGAATTGCCCTGGAGAGCTCTGCCCCATGAGGAGGGACAGGGACTATGTACAGCTCCCCAGGGTGGAGACAGAGTAGTGAGCAAAGGTTCAGTGTTAAGACTGGAAATAAATATGTTTAATAAATACTAGCCAACAAGAAGCATCAATCTAACCAAGATAATCAGTTTCACACAGTCATATCACCTAGGTGTTTAACAGAATTACAGAAGTTCAATTTTAAAACAACCTCTGTTAAGTCAAGAACGCTGTGTTCACTTCAGGAAACAAAAGGGAAACTTCTCAGCTGCAGCCAGGTAAACATGGACACATGTTTATATCCTGACTTCAGCTCTTGTCAGGATTAAGGTTATAAGGTTAGAACCTACAGTCCTTGTGGTTTAAAAAACAACAGCTCTCAAATTAATATAACAAACTAATATACTCACTGGCATGGTCTTGTCTCCAAAGAAATAAATAGTCTTGTATCCATCCTTGGCAACAATTCCTAAGCAGTACCTTTTATCCCAGCCATCTGGGAACACATCGATGCTTATCTGCCCTCCTAGGAGAGAGAGGAACCAAGACTTGTTAAAGACATATTTCTGAAGGGAGAGGAGGTGAAAAAAAACCTAAACTGAGTAAGATTTTAGGCAGAGGGAGCTTTGCAGAAGGCAAAGAAATGTTATGAGACCCTGGAGTTAAGTGCTACAAGTACACAAAGTGCCTCATAGGGTATCAGTTATAGGCAAAACACTTTCTAAGGCTTTCAGAGAAGGAAAGGGAAGAAATCAGCCTTTTCAGCACAGCCTGACAGGACAACAACTGTTCCAGTTCCGAGCCCTTGGCCTTCACCAACACCCAAGAGCAGGATTCCCAGTTGAAGCAGGTGTCCAAAAGGTATTTACAACATATAGGAGAGAGAAGAGCTACATGCCAGCTCACTTTGGCCTTAGCTTCAGCACTAACAGCAACCATACTTTGCAATTCTGAAAAGTAATAAAAGGCAGGAATGTGGTGATTTTTAGGGGAGAAGGTAAAAAACAAAAAATGTCTGAAAAATTAATTCCCCCTTATTATAATTATTTTCCCTAAGATTGCACTTGCTTTTGGATTCTTTCCTTCCTCCCACACAATGCAGGTATAGCTGAAAAACCAAGGGCAACTGAACAGCACAGAGGGAGTAGTTCTGATCAAGACTGATTCACAGAAACAACTCTGACTAATCAGAAGCATGTAATATGCTCCAAAATGAGCAGAATCAGTCACACAACTGACATTAAAGGATAATGATCTGATGACAAGAAATGAAGTTCTCTTTGTTGATGAATTTCAATTAAAATGTCCCAATAAAAGCCTGAGAGGAAAAAGAGGCTCAGTCTTGCCTGCAGCCACCCCCAGAGAGACCTGTCACACAAATGAGATGGGATGTCACAGCCATAAGAGAGTATGACTTAAATGAAATTTAAATTAATTGATATTTTAAATGACATTCTTTTAAAGTATTACCTATAGAAAATGTGAGGCCTTTGCCTGCAAATTCTTTTTTTAGATCAGCTACAAATTTCTCTCTTATATGCTCCTTCTGTTAAGAAAAAAAGAAAACAAAACCAAACATCAGCTACATACATGCTGTGTTGATTTATCAATGAAAACATAACCCAGACCCACCCCAAAAATATTCAAAAAAAGATTGGTTTTATTTACTTGAATGCTAATACTAAAGAGCACACCAAGAAATTACAGCTTTACCTAGGACAGGGTTTTCAGGAACCCCATGTATAGAAGCAGGATGTTCAGTACTCTGGGTATTGGATTAAAAACATGAGCCAAACCCACCTTTCTGCAAGTAATCATTGTCATTGCAACAAAAAAAATCATTGTCTATTGCCTGAGGTCTGAATGAGGAAATTAGTTAAACCACATAAAAAGAATTAAAATGAAAAAAAATTGCTGGCCATAACTGCCTCCTCCAGGGCAGCTGGGTATTTTTCAAGAGTAGTAACTCACTTTATCAAGTTCATAGAACTCAAGTCGTTCTTCCTGGCTGCAGCTTCTTCCAATGGGGGACACATTTAACATTCCATTTCGGAACTCAATGAAAGTGCCTCTGCAAGAAAATTGATTAACAAGACAGAAAATAGATGAGAAAATTGCTCACAACACTAAATATCACAATAAATTTCCATTTAATTCTAAGGGCAGCAGGAATCAGTTGTCTCATTGTATGCATAAACCCCAAACATTCAGATACCTCTGGCACCAGTAAGTCTTTTGGGCTTTGAATCTGGCAGCCTCAACATCATCTTTACTGGCTTTTAAAAGTACAGTTTGGTTTTCCAAGTGTGACTGGAGCATCCCATCAATCTCAGAGCCTGACAGGCCAGGCTGTCAGTTTTGGGGGGGAGCTGCAAAACAGCGATGCGGGCAGCGTCCTGCCCTGCCTCACACAGTGCACTTCAGTGTCTCAAGCAGCTGTACCTCACACACCACACAGAGCTGCTCTGACTGCACTTCTCACCTCTGGGAAACACTGCTGCTGACCTGCAAACACGGCAAAGGAACACTCCTACTTCAGAACTGAACCTCCTTCCCTCTGACACAGGAAAGGCTGAGTCAGTACTTCAACCCCTGTGCTCCAGCTGGGAGCTTGTCCTTGTATGCATGGATGGAGCTCTATTTCACACACACAGTGCTGTTCCCTAGGCAGAAATTACTCATCTTGCTAAGCACCCTGAGCTGAGCTTTACGTCCCAGCATGGAGAACATGGCCACACTGAGCTGTCTGTGTGCACATTACCTCTTCTTTGGCAGTTTAATCTTTGCGATGTAACTCAGGCAGTAGTTGATGACATCTTGAAGGATGTCCTCGCCCAGGTGGCCCTGAATGCTCTAACAAAACAAACACCATTCAACCAAGGGTCCAGAATTTGAGATTCTAAAAGCAAGTCACATGGAAAACACAAACATGGGGTAATCAGGCATGGCTAATACCACAGAGAAACAAACATGCCTTCAATCACTAACATCAGCTGATGCTCACATGGTACTAACTAAAGGCTCTCATTTTTCTTTTTGTTCACTTTATAACACCAAACTGTCCTTTAATGTGATTCAGAAGGAAACTGGGGTCCACAAGCAGCAGCCCTAAACAAAAAGCTGCATTTAATGTCTGATATAGCCAAGCATGAAAAAATGGAGCTTATTCCTGCAGTAAACTGGAACCACTGGTCAAGGCAGCAAATTCAGCCAGAATCTCTTTTAAATGTTTACTCTCCATTACTTATGTTAAACATTACATGCCAAATGAATGATCCATTAACAAGACTACCATATGAAACCAGCAGCAATTCTGGTCTTTGGAAGGGTGATTACAGAGGACTACACTGTAGCAATAAACCAAAATCTTGTTTAGCAAATTTCATTTTCCCACTATTGGAAATTTCATGCTTACCTGCTTGCTCAAGAATTTCCCATCTTTGTATGCTACCAGGCCATTTTCTGGAAACACATAGTCATATTTTTCAATCACTGCAAACAAGCAAAAAGACAGTAATTAATCATTTACCCTGTATGCTTAATGCACAATTGTCTTATATGTCAAATAGGTTACAATACAGCAAACATTAGCCTCCTAAAGCACGCAAGTTTCAGCAGCATTGCATCAAGTACAAGAATAATGCTAGTCCCATTTCTCACTAAGATTATTGCACACCTCAGGCCACATGAAGTCATTTGTTTGAGTTACCTGTGGTTCTACTTAGAGACTCTTCCTTGCCTGCAAATATGACTCTTTGCATTAAATGTAAAGAAATGATCAAACACCTCAAATACTGCAAAAACCTGGCACACAGCCTGGCTACAGAGCAAGTCTAATACAGCCCTTTTAGGTTTGTTTCCTCAATGTCACTAATCTTCAGCAGATGCCTAGGAGTTGTGAGACTCTTAGCACAACACAAGATGATATGGTTTACTGGAGACCACTTGGAGGGCACAAAATCTGAGTTGTCTGGGCACTACGGGAGGCTATCAGTGGCATCAGTTAGGTAAAGACCATTAAGAATAAAGGACTAATGCAAGAATCCATTGCTGTATCATAACCCCACAGTGAACAAAATCAGGTCCTCGAGGGATGTGCTGGACAGCTGTGCAGCCCACACGTGCTTGTCACACACAGAATTCCGCGGTACACAGCAGTGTGACACAGCCCTGCCAAGGCTCCGCCACCAAGGCAGCATCTCACCATCAGTAACAATCTCTCAACTTGATACCGAGATACCTACACAGTGCAAAACAGGCTGCGATTTCCTAATGCCGGTAAGCAGCTCCTCATCCTGAGTGCAACACAACACCACCAGGAAACAGTTAAAGGCGAGGGAAGAGGAAGATGAACGGGGTTTTAATCTCCACTTAACCTCCACGCCTTGCCCGCGGCCCTGAGCGCGGATTGCATCAGCCCAGCCCTTACCGTCCTCGCCCAGCTGCTCGCGGATCTTGGCGAAGTCCGAGCCGCCCACCACTCCCACCTTCACCTTCTGCCGCAGCCGCTGCACGAACGCCGCCATCTCCGCCGAGATTTTCTGGGGTCCAAAACAGAGCCGTCAGATTTGCCAGAGCCCAGCGCCTCCATGCCGCAACAATCAGTGCAGGCCCGCAGCGCCGCGCGGGTCTTTAGGCAGCGCACTGAGCGCGCCCGCGGAGCCCGCAGGACGGCAGCGGGCGGCACACGCCGCTCNGGGGCCATGGCGGCGGTGAGGGCCGGCGCTGCTGGGGTGGGTTGTTCCCTCTTCCCCTCCTTCGCTCTTTTCCCTAACTCCTTCCCGTCCCCTTTCTCCATCGCTGTGTCCATCCCGTCGCGGGCCGCTCCGTGACGGGTCCCTGCACAGACGCGTGCCCGCGTGTGTTGCAGCGTGGCGGGGGCGGCACGGAACTTCAGTCCTGCATCATCCCAGCGTCTGCTCCCTCTTTCGGCCTAGCGCGCGCTCTCCTCCCCTTTACCCTGCTTAGTCTACTTTGTTTTTTTTTTTCCTTCTGGCGGGACGCGGTGTGCGATCCGCCCCGCTCCCCGCGGGCTCGCAGCCCCGTCCCGCACTCGCCTGGCGCGGGGCCGTGAGGGTGCCATCCACGTCGAAGAGGCAGAGCGCTGAGGGCGGCGGAGCCATGGCGGGCGCGGGCTGGCGCGGGCGCCGCTCCCGGCGGGCTGCGNACGCGTGCCCGCGTGTGTTGCAGCGTGGCGGGGGCGGCACGGAACTTCAGTTCTGTATCATCCCAGCGTCTGCTCCCTCTTTCGGCCTAGCGCGCGCTCTCCTCCCCTTTACCCTGCTTAGTCTACTTTGTTTTTTTTTTTCCTTCTGTTTCCCTGAAATTGCTGTTTAAGTGGTTATTTAACGAGTGGCCTATTTCCGCAGTTAGAGGCAGCTTTCAGTGTGCTATTGCCCAGACAGCGAGAGGCACGGGGTGTGTAAGGGTCGGTCACTGAGCTGACTGATATCAGATGTGTTAGCCAAGTTTTCCCTCTCCCTCTGCAAGGAGGGATGCGAGCACAAAGACCAGTTTCCTATCAGATCACTGATTTAAGGTTACAGGGAGCTGAGGGTTGTGCTCTACTCTCTGTAGGAGCCCGAGGGACCAGCTCTGAGCTCACTGGTTGGGTTTTAAAGAGGACTCAAATGATGACCTGTGGGAATCTTTCCTTACAGACTCGGCTCTGCACAGTTAGGACTAAAGTCTGCACGTCACCAGCTTTTGGGAGAGGTCTACAGAAGGAGCTCTGGACAAGGTCATGGAGAAGGGAAGATGCTCGCCAGCTCGGGTTTTTTGGTTCATGGGAGTGTTTGCAGTCACAAATGCAGCGAGTTCATGGTGTCAATAATTGCATCAGGAGACCACGAGAGCCATCTGTGTGTCTGTCCCATTCAGCCCCTGCTGTTGCAGTCCAACAGAAGGCTGTGGATGGGAGGACAGAAGAGTTCAAGCTGGTCTACAAGTTCCCAGGGATAAAGTACTGCAGGGTCCTGTCCAGGCTGAAGCTGTTGCAGACTGCCACCTCTGTGGTCATGCTGCCTCCCATCTACTACCTCTACCTGCAGGGCCAAGTGTCTCAGAATGTCCTCTTCTATACAACCGGCATTGCTGTCTTTGCTGGGGCAATGTTGTATGGTATGAGCTACTTTTTCAGAAGAATTATTGGCTTAATCTACTTAAGTGAAACCGGCCAAACTGTCAGAGTGGCCCACTTGACATTTTGGGGAAGACGTAATGACATTTACTGTCCCATAGAGACAGTGATGACTTTGGATGAAGTTGGAGATAGCAAGGAGGAGCTACTTCTCCAGTTCAAGCGGTATAACAGTATGGATACTTTGTATTTTACAATTAAGTATGGCCAGATTGTAGACAGACAGAAGTTTGCTCAGATATTTGGAGAACTTGTGTGACACCGCAGCTCATTTCCAGTGATTATCCATGTTGCATGCTTATTGTACTTACTGTTCCATGAGGTTTAAGTAGTTTACCAAACTACATCTCTCTGTCCTTTTCCTGTGCAAAGCCTTCTCTAAGTGCACCCAGTGTAGAAAGTCACAGTGGTAAAGCACAGCCCACTGGATTAAAGGTCTTGCATCTTGTGTATGGTGTGAGGAGTGTCTGTTCTGTGTCAGATTCAGTAATGGCACAGCATTCCAAGTCTGAACTGTCCTCCTTGGAATGTGCCATAGGAGGCCATTATTACTGGGGCTGACACTGACTGTTTCAGTTGGCCTCTTTGGTTGTTATGAAACTTGAAGAAACTCTTGAAATGAAATGCAGGAGGTACCAGAGCATCCTCACTGCAAACTCGGTGTTTCTTTTAGCCAAATTCAGGTTGGCTGGGAAGCCTCTGGAAATTAAAGCTGGTCTGGTACATCCATATGATGAGTACTGCTCAGTGTCAGAGAGAGACATGCTCACGTGTTAATGCAGCTGAGGGAACTGGGGAGGTGTGTGGGCTGTCCTGGCCTCAGGAGGGTCCTGCAGGATGGGAGTGGAACTGGGCAAAATAAGGGTGTGTGCTCCAAGAGACACTGGCAGCTCAGCTGTTAAGTTAAAGGCTGGGAGAGTATTTCAGGAGCCTCTTACAGAAATTGCCATTCTCCATTGGAATGTTGAGAATTCACAGGGACTCTGAATCTTACTCCCTTGTACTGGTATGACTCTTCTTTTTCCAAAATCTCAGTAGAAATGAGGAATTTAAACCCAAGAAAGAACCAAATCCTATCACCTACAACACAGAACACATACTTTGAATTGTCAGACGCAAGGTAACTCCTTACACTGCTCTTCTAGCTCTTGCTTCATTTGAAACTGGCAAATAAACTGACCCTCACCAATAATCTGGAGTGTTTTTTCCCTTATTTATTCCTCATGTGAAGTGACAACTGTTTCTTGGTGGATCATCTGAGGCAGGTAAGTAAAATTGCCATTTAAATGCACAGGGTAACCCTGGATTACTATTTATTCATGTTGACCTTTTCCTAATGGGGTTCTGTGAGTTTAAATTGTGGCTGATACTGTGTGGCACAGCAATGTGAAAAGAAATCCAAATGTTCCTTGGTGTAAACACCATGGCAGCAAAATACAGTAGGCTCTACAGGTACACTGTGTTTTTTGGAAGTTTGTCTTCATCCAATGTATTTAATATGCACTAATGCTTTAGTTTGGGCATGTACTGAGTGTAAAATGAAAAGACCTGGAGAAGTTCAATTATAAATATTTTATTTAAGAATATTGATTACACATGATTGATGTCATTTGTTATGAATCTGTGTACAGTTACTAGTTACACCATGAAGTGTACTTAAGTATTTGTTTAAACATTTATTTGGCACTGTCCACAGTATGCTGTAAACAATATTAACTTTATATGCTTCAGCTGCAGTGCTTTCTATGTATTCTCTAACGATTTCATCAACATGTTGTACACAATTATACAGTTACTGAGTGTCAGTAAAAATTATAAAAACACCTAGAGTAGTCATAATAAAAGTGAAGATGTGGTAAGACTTCAAATTACTGGACCTTTGCTTCTGTAAAAGTACAAGACTTGCTAGAGACATTCACTAAAACTACTGCACTGATATGTTGAACAAACTAATTCCCAAAATGCTGTCAAATCCAGTTCTTGGTTTGACTTTCCTTTTGCTGATAATACGCTTACGAGGACAGCGATGACAATGAGGTTTTGTTGAACACCAATTTTTACCAGTCCTTCCCCCAGATTTCTACAACCTCTTTTCAAAAACCTGCTCAGGTTCTGCCCAGCTGGTACCAGAATTCTGCTCTCTGCAGAGGTTTACAGAAATACCACTGGGTTTAAGCTGGCAGAAGTGACTGCTTGAGTTTCCCATACCAGTACTTTAAAATGGGAAAACCATGATTAACACTTCTCAAAGCAGGTAAGGAACCGTTTCACATTTTGATAGCTGTATTAAACATGTAAATCTTTTAACTTCTCTGTCTTTTATGATGTACTTAAAAATTGTGGTCAGGTCCTGATAGGGCAACTGTAAAGTCCATTGTGGTCCCTGTTTTTTGGTGCACAACAAAAAGTTAAACTTAGTAAACAAAATCCAGATGCTCACCAAGAAAAAGAAAGGCACCAGATCTAGTTCAAGTCAGCCTTCAGCAAACAGGAAAGAGACATCCAAAACAATTCTCTGAAGAGAAACAAATTAATGAACTGTTGACACTTTTTTTGATCCTGTGGCTTTCTAGTAGATCTCTGAAGTATCGATGACTTAGAATACACTATTAGAACAAAAATAGAATTACTTTGCATTGTAAATGTGCAGTCAGGACTAGGCCTTCACTGTAGTGGCTCTGATACCAGATAATGGCTAAGATTAAGCATTTCTGCTTTAGTTTTACAAAATACCTCAAGTATTTGTGTAGAAGTTGTAATAGATAAATTAATGGCTATTGTGTGTCCTGGGCAAATTGTAAAACAATCTGGAATCATTCTAGACTGCTGGCAGAAAAGAATGTGCTTTGTGTGGTTCTCTAAGCTTTGTCAAATTACATACTTCAGGGTAGAGTTTTCTCTGTACAAGTGTGCTTGTAAGAGAAGTCAAAAGTTTTAAAACTCATCCGTGATGAGGACAAAAGGACAAGGGCTTCAGTGCCACTTGCAGCGCTGTAGGTGTGGCTGAGGGCAACAGTGCCCCTGAAGCAGTAAGTGAGTGCAGGCTGGGCAGAGCTGACAGTGCCCTGATGCACTTGGTGTGGCAGATGCCTGTACTCGAGGGAATAAAGCTGGAAATTATTCTGTAAAATACTGTGCTTGGCAGTGGTGGAAAGCAGAGCTTTCCTTGAGACACTGATTTTATTCCAGCTGCCATTAGAGAATGGCACTCTCTGTGTGGCAGGGCGTGTGGCTCTGAGTGTTTGGCCACAGCTCTTGCTGCTTCTGGACGCAAATCTACCAGGGTCACCTGTGGAAACAGACTGTACCAGGTCCTGTTCAGACAGTGGAGAGTCAGGGACTTGGCTGTAGGGAGGACTCTGCAGTTAACATGGCCCAGGCCAGAAGAGGGAGGTTCTAGGGAATGCACAGTGAGGGACAGCTGCATGTACCTGCTGGTGACCAGTGCCAATGCTCTGCCTGGGGCACGTGTGCATGGAGCAGCTTGCCTTGGGCAGGATTACAGACAGAACACAAACCTCAGTTTATGACTTTACACTTATCTTGTAAGTAGAGAAGACATGAATTAATGCAAACTAATTTCATAATCAGCTGTTCAGTGCGAGGGAACTGCTTTTTACTTGAAGTTTGCTAAGATGTCACTGAAAATGTTCAGGAAGAGGTGCGCGTGGTGATCCTTGAAGATCAGTGTTGGACGGAAACGAATGGATCTGTCTCCACAGCCTCCCAGCACAACACCTGAAATGAGAACAGAATAGGTTCTCTAGTCATTTCCATATTTGCCAAATATCCAGAAAAATTCAGGTCTCTGAATGAGGATAACCTCACTGTGGAAGGCCAATAGAAGCTCCCCAAATCCTGCTAGCCACACCATGGTACAGCTCGTGGTGGTGTGAATGGCCTCAAGCTTCACAGCGGCTTAGAATAACACTGTGGGTGCCTGGAGCTGTTCTATAAACACTTGGAGTATTGGAACTAATCCTCACAGCAATGGAAAGAACCCATCCAGCACAGAGCTCAAACAGCATCTGAGATTTCAGAGCTGCAACACTCTGCTGGTCAAGTATCTTGGTGCCACAAGCCACAGCAGATTATTTAGCTGTTTGGTTTTTAAACTAATTTGTTTTTAATGACAAAAAGTTAGAATGTCTCAGTGCCAGCAAACCTCTCCTTGCAGTGCACTTTTTGCCCCAAAATCAATTCTTGGAAATGTTCGAGCAATGAGAACCCATATTACTAAGCTGAGCTTACCCTGCCTCAAAGCAGGGCCTTGGTTTACCACGAAACAAACCACTTGCCTTGTCTCCCTGCTGGCTTAGTTTCCAAGAACAAAAAATGGTGTCTTTTACATTCTAAACTTTTGGTTTCATGAAAGTTGAGATGCGTCCTCCCTGCTTCTTTCAAGAGATAGGAGTAACAGCAAAACCAGGCAGCAGCAAACCCAGGGCCCACACAGTTAAATTCAAAGAGAATGTTAGGTGTGGATCCCAATATTCCTCTTGATACCTGGGCCTGTCTGCAACTGGAAAGAGTTCTGTGGGAAAAGAGGGATGTCACTGTAGATCTGTGCCTATAGGCACTCGTATTTCATCATTAGGTATTCCTAGGTATAGGAATAACGTATTTATAAAATTCATAGTTCTTATCCTTGTGTTTTCCTGAGTGACATTAACTTTCTTCTAACTTTCCAGTTTCTAAAAGTAAGCTATGTCCACGGGCACCTAAGGTCATTGCAGAGGACTATGCAACTGATACCACAAAAACTCATGCCCTTCACAGATCTCTTCCAGTAACGTCAAGCCTGTAGAGATTGGTAATTGCACACACCATGCAACAGGCTGCCCTGAGATCTCTGACAACAAGTATTTCCAGAAAAGTCTAAATTCAGCTTTGTCATTTCACTGCTGCCCTCTGATACTGAAATACATATAGAGCATATGAAAAGGAAAATGTGAAGTATTACCTGTGCTACTGTTTGTCATGGGAAGCTCATCCACATACACGAAGTTTCTTACCTTTGTTTCTGGCTATTGTAATTAACTTGTTTCTGGTTGCATCATTTGGAGTGTCAAACGAACAGAATGTTCCTCTTCCTCTCACTCTGCTGATGAGATGGGGGTAACGAGCCTGCAGAAAGAGGAGAGACAAGCACATGGCAGGTGCTGCAACAGAGGGCACCTGGTGGCAAGCCTGGCTCTGCCAGGTGGAAGCCCTGCTGCCTCCTCGCTCCGCTGGAGTGGAGCGTGGCTCACACAGAGCCCAGCACAAAGCAGGGAGGGTGAGTGAACCTGACCCATCAGCTGGGTCAAGTAAAATCTTCTTTGGAACAAGTGTAACACACCTTACTTACATCTACAGTGGACTCCAGGAAAACCTGAGCATCAATCATCTGCACTGGGGCTAGAAACCAGCTCATTCTTACACTGTACTAAGACACTTGCCTGTAGCATCTGCATCACTTACTCTCAATTACAATCCTCATCTTTTGGAAGAGCAATCTTTTGGATAGGACTAGTTGTATTCTGGCCCTCCAAAGTATGAGATTATAGTATTTTCTGTTCTCCTGCCTGCTGTGTCTTAAAGCTGTGGAGAAAGCAGAGACTGCATTTGAGATTGTCCCGTGCAAAATGCCTTTGGGAGGTGAGCACCTGCAAGCCTATCCTTAAATGCCTGTCTGTAGAGCTCCACAGTAGAAGCTGTAAGGAATGTCCCTTACACAAGGGAGGGAAAGATACAATTTTCTTACTTCAACTGCCCAGCAGAATTGGAAAAAAATATGAAAGCACCTTCCTTGAAAAAGAACTTTAGGACAATGAAATACCAGCTGCTTATGGTAACAAAACCTTCTAGCAAAGTAATTTAATTAGCTGCAGTTCATACCTTAAGGTATTTTGGGGACCACTCTTTATATTGGTTTAAGTTATATAAACCCAGCATTTTTAAGTCAGTAGAAGAAAGTTTACTTCAATTCCAAATGACACAGTTTTTCAGGCTCGTGTTGAAGTTATTATAATGGTCTAGACCCCAGTTGGAGTTCCTCAGTCCAAGTGTTTAAACTGGATGAGGTCAGATCCTACCTCATCAGCAAATTTCTCCTTCTTCTCTACAATCCTTCCAGATGTTTACCTGCAAATCCAGCAGCCCAGTCAGTAGTGCTTTCCCAGCGTGGGTTGCATTGTTTAGAAGGTCTTCTGTTTTAATAACCTTAATGACTTCAGCAAGCATAAGGTTCTTGGATGGATCTCCAAGCCAGGTGTTAAAAATCCGGTAGGGCTTGGGAAAGGGTGGAAAAAGAGTTGTGGAACATGTTAACAGGCAAATCACTGTAAATTAAGAAAAGCAAGGCATCACACTGGCAATGCAAACGTGGTGTGTGAAAAGGCATGCACTAATATCACCAACCCCCCTTTTTCATCTTGTAAAGCAAAATCCCACTGCCCTGCTGAGCTGAAACACAGGGTGACTACTTCATGCTTCTCATTTAGTGCACTCTGCCTTGCTGCTCTGATGTCTCATTGAAACACAGCTATAGATGACAGGAAATCAGCATCATCTACACAGGCTTTTACATCAAGCTTTATATTCTTCCCCTTAATTTTACTTTTTTTTTTCATTTATTACATCTAAAATGTCATTAGTGCAAAGAAGAAATCTTGCTGACAGAGTTTGTAATGCTGACCTACAGGCTCTGAAGTTCCCAAGTTGCCCTACAGGAGAAGGTGTCTGTGGTTGGGTTTTGTACTGAAGGTTTGTTCCATTGGGCTAAACCCAGTTCTCCTCTCCCCCCCCACCAGCTTTATGACCTTGGCAACTGACAACAACTGGAATAAAAGCGAAGAGCTGGTGACAACTGTTGTGTGAGCACACAGCAAGTTTCTGTAAACAGCAGTCCCATCCAGCTGAACCTGCACTGCTGAAGGAAACCTTGTCCCTTCCATGGATGTTGCAGTCACTCCTCATGGGGTCACCAACTAGCACAGAGTTCAAGTTTCATGAAAAATCTTACAGCGTTTGGCCTGAACTCCTCTTTGTGGAAAAATCCTCCTGTCATCATCTTCTTACTGAATGTCACCACATCGGCTGGGTCATCCAGGCCCCAGTGCTCGTGTGCCCAGAACTTCCCTGTGCAGCCACCTCCCGTCTGCACCTCGTCCACCAGGAAAGCACAGCCATGCTGCAGAGACAGACGTGAGGAGCAGGGAATGTGAGCCCTCCTTCCCAAAACAGAAACACCTCCCTTAGTGAACACATAAACACAAGCCACTCACAGGCAACACCCCTCCTTTCTCTCCCTTCACTGCCCCAACCTCCTCTCCTCAATCCTTCCACCAATGCCACTCACCGTGCATTAGATTTCACAGTTCAAAATTCAGCTGTTTTTTTCAGGAACGTGCTAGAAACTTGTTTTCTACCTACACTCACAAAGTACATGTTTCTATATAGTCTTGAGCATTTCTAGAGGATACCTGAAAACATCTGGGAGGAGCAGAGGTGGTGTTTTCAAAGCCCCTGAGGGAAGAAGAGTGTCATTCTAGGGACTTTGTTTTAAATATGAAGTCTCTGTCCCCAGTCTGAGTAGGGCATTATGTGGCACAGAGGCAGTACCAGCAGCATGAGCTGTTCAGTTTAGGGGGCATGGAAAGCTGCCTTTTCAGACAAGTCTGCTGAAAGAGCTGGCTCATGTGAGCTGGCAGTGTGAAGGACTATTTTGTCCAAACTTTGTGACAGGGAGAGCAAGCTGTATCATAATAATGTATTTAAAAACAATGGGTGAGTATTTTTGGCAGCATCTCTTCAGCACAGAGATGTTTTGAGGGTGAAAAAAAGCATGGAGTAGGTATTATGGAGGGTCATAGCTTCTAAATAGGTAACTTTACATTCCAAGTACCAAGACATCTGTCCTTTTCATTGTTTTATTGAAACATCAGCACTATGGCTGGACTCAAATTGTGTTTCAGCTTTTTATTTTTTTGCAATTAAAAACATGTCATTAAAAAATTACACTTTTTACAACTTGCTTCTTCAGAAATTGAACCTCCTCAACCACCTAGCATTATCATTTAAAGAACACACCTGCAAAATTCATAGCTAATGAATCAGAGTAATTTCTCTCTCACTTTGAAATTAGAAGATAATTTATTGGACTGAGGAAACCACTAGGCATGAATCAAATGGAAGAGAGCAGGTATTGTTTGTATGTGGTACATAACTACCCCCACTGATGCTAAGGAGGCCTGTGAAGTCCTCCAAGAGCCTGGGGCAGGGCAATGCCTCCAGAGACACCCACAATGTGTGGGTGCACTGAGTGCCCAGAGAAATGTTTTATTACCTTTCTAGCAATATCTCGTAGCTTTCTGAAGAAGTCATCTGAAGCATGATTGTCTCCACCCTCCGACTGTATTGGTTCCACAATGATTCCAGCCACAATCTTCTTCTTTTTCCTGTACTTTACAATCAGGTCTTCCACCTGTACATCAAACAATTATAGCACATTCTCCTTCCAGAACATTTGCACATTTCCTCCCAGCAAGACTAAATCTCAGCAGAACTTCAACTGTGCATAGACGTCCCTGGCTATAAAGGTGCCAGGAGGCACAAAGGATTAACAAGTGATTCTTCCAGCAATTAACACTGCCTTCTTCTTCCTGAATGGGTTTAAATCATGTCCTAACCACGATGTAACTTGTTGCACATTTATCTACAGTGCTGTGAAAGCTCTAGCCACGTTCAGCTGTGATGAGCACCACTGCAGCTCACTGTGCCCCTGCTGTCATTCCACCTAAGTGATATGGAGGGGGATAGATTTTTATGTCAGAAACCAAAACTCTGCTAGCATATTAGAACAGGTAACCTGGAAAATTTACTTTTTCCAGTCACTCACTTCAGATATATTAAAATTAATCAGATGAATTAGTGCAGAAATCCTGTTGTAAGGAGCTGACAGATAATTCTCATTAACCTCTTAGTGCCAGTTGCTGCAATTAGTGATGTGTTTGTGCTTGAAATCCCCCTCACAACTTTCAGGGCCACAGCCCCTGCAGGTTGTGCAAAGCAATGGTTCCCAAAGGGGGCCAGTAAGCCAAGCAGAGACTTGCTAAGAAAATGTTTGGCTTTTTGGTTTGTTTGTTTTTAAAACAATGGCTTCCAGCATTGCATTCCACCAAAGCTACCCTGGAGCAGCCCCAGGGAAGCCATTTGCTGTGCTTTCTGTGTTCTCTGAAGTGAGGCAGGTTTGGCTAAGTGAGCTCGCAGGTCCATCCCTGCAAAGACAGCTTTATGCCAGAGGCTGCCACTGAAAGGCTGAAAAGGCTGAAATAGTGTTAGAGGTTCTCTCTGCAGAGAGGGTTATCCACACTGCTCTCTCTCAGTCCACAGCCCCTTGGCAAGAGCTGGCAGATGAGTTCACTGTGACACAACGAAGTTCTGAGGTGAAATTTCGCTTTGGTATCCCTCATGCAGCCCTGGATTCCCAGTAAGCTGGCAGGGAGAAAGGCCTGACTGTAAACAACAGTGAATGCTGGTCCAATCACAGGCTGTTCCAATCCCTGAAAACAGTCTTTTAGTGAAAAGCACTAATCCTACCAACAGTATTCATTATTTCAAATCAAAAACAACAGAAAGCTGCCAGTGAATTTTTTACCTCCTCTAAACAACGGGCTTCTTCCTGTTGATTCTCTTTCACAAAGTCTTCCAGGGGATACTTTAGCCTTGGAAATGGAGCAATAGGCCAGTCCAGTGAGGGAATGTCCAGTTTGTGAATTGCTTTAGAGTGAGTTGTAGCTAAGCAACCTAAACCCAGAGAGGGAAAAATTAACATAATACCTATCTAGGAACAGTACTAGAAAAAAGCTACCAAGAGGTGAAAAATGGCCTGACTGTAGAATTCTGTTAAATGCTCTGTGTTTTTACTGTCTTCTGAAATACTGGGTAATTGGATTTAGTCAGGCTTAAATGGATTGCTCTAGATTTTAAGCATCAGTTTCCACATGCAGTGTTTCAGAAGAGCAGGAGAACCTCTGGCAGTCTGAGCAGGTTGCTCAGACAAGGTAGGTTTCACCCTCGAAAGACAACTGCTCACAAAGCTCACAGTTGCAGCACTCTCAGGTGACATGCTTAGAGCAGGGATAAAGCTGATATGAACCAGTAAAAGTGAGTGACAGCATGTTTGTGGTGATTTTACCCCAGGAGTTGGATCTTCATGAGTATAGACAGGACACTGCAGATTCAGAATGAAAATAAGAGCCCATCTGAAAAGAATTTTTCAAAAAATATAAAATCAATTCCTACTGTCACTGAAACAGAAGCCCTGGCGGGGCTTCTGAAGCAAACCTTAGTGAACCTCTATCTTCTCCACTATGTGTCTAAGGAAGGAACAGTGAGCTGAGGGGGGGACAAGGGACAGCTTACCCAGGGTCCTGCCGTGGAAGCCGCCCATGAAGGAGAGCATGGCGTAGTCAGGGCAGCCTGGGGGCTGCAAGCAGAGCACACAGTGGGGTCAGCGAGGGGCTCACACACCCCCTCACTGCCCCCTGAGCTCCTCTTCCATCAGGCACCATGAATTGTTACAGCCTCCCCGTTAGCAAGTACATTGGTCACCCCCTAAAGCCTGCCCCAGCTCCCAAACCCCAGCACTAACACCAATCAATCCTTGGTGTTTCATGCTGTGGCCTGACATCACTGCACAGGTGAGCTCACACAAGGCTGAGCATTCAGCACAATCACCCCTTTTTACACAAATTAGGAGCAGCTTTTTATGGGGTGGCTGTGCCTGGGGGTGGCATTGGGGTCGTAGGGGTTCAGTGAAGAGAGACTGGGGCTGCCCTGTGCATTCCTCATGACCCACTGATAATTGTTGGGAGCAGTCTGTATTTCACCATGTCCTAAATTTAAAAAGCTCAGATTCCACTCCACATGTAGCAAACCAAACTTTTCCTCCCAATCTTCCATTACAAGCCCAAACCAGTGGTACATCTGTAGGTGGGGTAAAGAACAAATGTTACCTGGTTAATCATGCAAGATTCCAGCTCTTCTTTTGTGACATTATTATGGCCCCTCTCCTTGTTCTGCAAAAAACCCAAACAACCCAACATGAGTGTTCCTGTAGTTGTAACCAGTGCATTTATGGCTGAACCACAAAGCAGTAATGCTGCTATTCGAGACTGGAGTCAAGGAAGATCTTGACTATGGCTTTCACATGCTGACTGCAATCTGCATTTTCTTTATTTCCTTTTCTTTATAACTTCTGAAGTTGTGTCAATAAAAAGTAAAAGCTTAGACAAAAACATCTTAATAAAGATTTTATACTAGATTGAATATAAAGAACATCATGAGCAAGACTACCTCCAAGCCTCACTTTGTTTTACAATAACAATTCTGATGACGAATAAATACTCATTTCTACATCCAAACCTACAAAAACATCTTAATGTTTTACTTACTCTGTACCACATGAATATTGCTTTAAAGGCATTTTCATTAGAGCAGGATCCACAGGACATGGTCATCACCTGTGACAGACCCTTAGGAGCCACCTGTCAGCAAAGACAGAAAATTACTCTGAAATATTCAGCACAAGTATAGTGCAAAGTGATAATAATTGTGATGACAATAATAGTGATCAGTCCACTGGTATCTCAAACTTACTGATAGCAAAGACTCCTTCAGTTTTTCTGTAAAGTTCTCTGGAGGTAAAATCCCTAGTGCAGGTCTGTTGATAAAAGTGCTCTAAAAAGACAAAGGAAGAGGAATTGTTAGGTCTTACTATCACATGGAAAATATGTTTATATCAAGGCAGTTACATTTTATTCTAGTTATAAATACCAGGCAGAAATCTGTATCATGGCACAAGTAGTTTTAAGATAGAGATTAATATTCCTCTCTTAGCATGTTTTTCTGTCTAATCCTTACTAATTTATTCTTGCAGGACACCTTAGGAAAGGTGCATTCTAACTCATACTGACATTTCCTCTTCAATATTGCCATTTTAGTTGCTCAATCTCCATTTTCCTTATACACAGGAAATATGCTTTAAAATCTTTATTACTTGCTTTCAGTTTGAGTAGCTAAATTCAATTAGGATAAGCAGCATTCTCATCCCTACTGAGCTTCAAGACAGACCATTTTGGAACACTGGGAAGGCAGAGCCAGGCTCCAGGCTCTTCAATGGAAGATGGGAAGCCATGGGTGTAAATCAAAGCATGAGAAGTACTGATTTGGGTATAGAGAAAAGGTTTTTCAGCAAGAGAACAGCGAAGCAGTGAAACAGTGAAACAGGCTGCTCTTCTTGGAGATTTTCTAGGTCCCAGATAAAGCCCTGAGGCCCTGGTCTCATCTCACAGCTGCCCCTCTCAGAGCAGGAGGTTGGCCAAGAGACCACCTGAGGTCCCTTCTAACTTCACTGGCACTGTGAACTGATCACATCAGGATTCACACCTTTGGCACAGGTAATTTTGGTGTCAGGGAACAGCAGCCTGCTGCCCACACAGGGGTTTCTGTTGCCCACACAGAGGTTTCTAAGGAGCAGCTCTGGAAAAAGCCCCTCAGCCTCTCCAGTCCACTAATGGATACAAATATCCCATTTATGCAATTAATTTAAATTGTGTCATGGATTAAAATTGATTCATTGCTGCTCTTAGTCTTTGTGGGTAATCTTATTTGATTCATACTTTGATGTGCTACTCTTTATTTTAAATTAAATTTTCTCAGAAAAGGACAAGCTCAATAAATTTGCCAACGGCCAAGCTGCTTTATTTGCCTTTTTGTTTGTTGTTTTTCTTGTTGAACAAGTAATGGGTGAAATTAAAGGCTGAGCTTTGATAACTTAAATCTCAACGGGCTTCCAGAGGGGACACACAGCTTTCCCCAAAACACTCATATTTTCAGTGCAGCTCAAGCTTGGACATTTATCAGCATCAGTACTCATTCTAAGATGTGTGAGTCACAGCAAGAGGTGTAAGTGGCCACACTGTACCTGTAAGGACATTTCATCAGGATTCTTAGGGAACACCAAGTATCACACAAGATAGAACACTGGATGAGGTAGGAGTTTGTAAACTGTTCAAGTTTGTTACTTCCAGAACACTGTTTCAACAGAGTCAAGCTTAAAAGAAAACCTGAGCAAGGATGTTACTGACAGGTTAAGTCAAAATTTTTGTTTCATAGCTATGAGAAGTCTTACTTGACTTTTTATCTCAGTTCAGAAGTAAATTTTCATATCAAGTTAAAGAGAGAAGACATAAATTTGTTGTGGATTTGATTATGGGTTGTCACAGTCAATTGACAACATTTGCCATTAAGCGGAAAAGTGGATTTTTCTTTTGTAGCTAATGATATACCCAGAACTGAGAAAAACAGAACATTGACATCAAGTTGCTGTGGGCTCAAATAAAGAGATGCACATTCTGTGTTTATAGCTTGCTATAGAGAGGGTATGTGCAGCATTACAGACAAACCAAATAAAAAGTACCTCAAGGAAAACACCAATCCCTTTGCTAACACTAACCAAAGTTGTGCCACTCGTGTGGGACTTCGGATGAGTTCCTTCCCTGCAGGCTTCCAGGAGGGTTACCTGCCCTTCCCCAGTGGGCAAATCAGCAACTGCCACCAGCAACAGGGCTTTTTGATTTTTTTATTTGTTTTGGGATTTTTGTTTGGGTTTTTTGTTTTGTTTGTTCTTTAAATCTGACTTTGCCTACTGCTACATTATAATGAAGATATTATTCTCATAAATTATCTTTATGAGTTAGTATAAGTATTCATAAATATTAGACCTTCCAAAATATCCAGACCTGCCTTTGATAACTCCAGCATTTCTAGGCCTGGTATTTTGTTGGCTTGTTTTTTTTTCATTTTTTTATTTGAAGTATTTTAGTTCTGGAAAAGGCAGAATTTCTCACCTGAAGACATGAGTACTCCATAAAGGAAATCAGCTCAGGGAACTCAAATGTCTTCATTTCTTTGCCCTGCTGAAGTACATTTAGGAGATAGGAATCCCCAGCTTCAAAAAAACCCTAAACTTCCCACAGCATTCCAGATGTAGGGCACCATGTTCAAGATACTGTATTCTCTCTCAAGGTCTTGTGCTTGCTTTCAGGATCAAAAAATCTCCACTCAGAGAACATTACTAAAATGGTTAATTGGGGATGCTATGTTTGAACTATGATTTAAATGTGGCTGCAAACATATCAAGTGCTTGCATCATCCAAATGTTTACTTTTTGTAAAATGTCCCAGAGGTTTTGGTGTCTTCTTAAACACTACAAAGCTCTTTTCATCTAGTGAGAAGTAAAGCAATCAGATCCTAGCATACATAAATTGAATCATTAGCATTCACTATCAATCTAAGAAAAAAAGAGCAAACTCAGAACAAGGAGGGAGAGAAGTCCTTCATGTACTTAATGTTTTAATTCACTTACCAGGTTCTGTGGCTGCTGTAAAAGCTTTATCAGAGAGGGATGGCTGTAACCTAATTAAAAAGAACAAAGAAAGAAAACAGTTCTTTCTATCTGGTTTCAATAAAGTAATGCAAAGCCTAATCTAGAGAATAACCATAACTTAATGCTTGACTGTTCCTGTGTAACTTGTATACTTTTAACTAATAACAGGACTTCTTTTGAAGCAGGACAAGCCTCTGGGCTCTCTGTCCCTCACAGAGGGACAACTGACAGCTGTGCAACACCATAAGGAACCTGTTTGATAAATTGCTGTCTCCTGCTAAAGAAGGAGGTTCTGCACTTTTCACTTTCTCTCATGACCAGCTTTTTTTTTTCTTTCCCATTTCCTTCCCATGACAAAATTTTGTTTGGAAAAAGATGCAACAATTTGTCCTTTTTACTAAGAAACTAAGATAGCTTTGGTTTTAACACAATCAAGGTGCTGAATTTATATCCATTGACATTCTACAAGATAACGTGCTTGCTTACAGGCAAAACTAATTTATCTGCTATAAAAAAAAAAGAAAAAAATCTTCAAAGGAGACCAAAAATTTCATTTTAGGCCTGATCTCTAATGTATGAAATGCCAATGCCAGAGATTCATACCATCTTTTAAATTACCTTGTAGAAACAGTTGGAAACCTCATCTTCCCTACTGCTCAAGAAGTCAGACCATGGTAATTTTGTTACAAAAGCTTATTGTGCTTCTGAATCCCCATTCCAGTGGAATGACAACAGCCCTGATTATCCTGTTTGAGCAATGGAGCATTAGGCTACTGTGTTAACAAATCAATTATAAATTCAGTTTTGAATATTTTAGCTGAAAACAAGAGAATATCCATATTGTTTTAGCAGCATGTCATGCTGATAAATCTGTTAAAGTTATTATGAAGATAATAATAGTGGCTATTTGGGACATGGAACAGCTAAATCTGCATGGCATCTGCTGTCATGGGAAGAGTTGTTGTTCAGCTAGAGGGAATGACAAACTGGGAGCTGTGTCCTTGAGAACTGCACCTGTGGCTGCCACTGAGAGCCCCTTTGAGAGTAAATCAAGTGTTTAAGAAATCTCCAGAGTGCACAGAACTTTGTTTTAAACAGCTACCATTGTTTAGGAAGCTCAAGGATCAACTCTTGTAAGAACTTGTAATCCTGTTGCTGGTGTTACCATATGTGAATATCTTTGTATCTTCTCTTATGTAACACAAATGTCTATGACCCCTGATTTACCCTTTTGCACCTCCCCCAGAGTATCTCCCCCCCACAGAATCTCTCTCCCAATATCTTCACTTCAGACCAAGTGGCCTGGTCTTCCCCCTAACACTCCCTGATCCTTGTGCCCCCTCAGACAAGCCCCAGTGAAGGAAGAGAGGATCCTCAAAGCCTGACTGCTGTGAAAGAGTCGGGCTGTGTGTGACAGAATCTGAGCTGGCATGTGGGTTCAGTCAGGTACTAACACCAGGAAGAACTAAATGCTTGAATAACCATTATATAACTGTGGTAGACAAGTCAAACAGCTCCAGGCTGGGATGGCAAACAGGCACTAACTCGTTTCAGTGCCATGACCAGCACAAGGGTTTGCAGCGTTACGAATCTGCTCTCAGAGGTGACCGAGCTGGCTCTAAGGGAGGGGCACCTGCTCCATCACTCTTGCTGTGTGTCTGGATCAGCGTGACAGGAACGTACATGTCCTCCAGGCTCATGAATGTGCCTGTCTGCAAAAGGAAAAACAACTAGAGCCTGCTAAAACAATGAGATGGAGAAAGCCCAAAGAATCATCAGCAGGCTGCTGTCAATAATATCAAACTACACCTCTCAGCATCTCGCCAAACAAAACAGCACTGAAAAGTACATTGTTTCATTTGTTATTCCAGGATGTTGGCTGGCAAACACGTCAATAACATCCCTCTTGCATTTGGCGCCATGGAGTTTCTAACTCTATTAGGCAGAATAGATGCAGGATGAAAGGACTATGCTGTGCTACAACTGCCCATAAAAGTGTGGTAAAAAGCTATTTTAATTTTTGTTTTTCAGCAAGAGACAGCCCAGAGCATCTTTGCCTAGAGGTTTTTTATACTTTATTTCTTATCTCTCCACACAGACACTTATTACCTCTCAACCTCTGCTGATAAATATATTCTAGTGTAACAGATCATTATTAAATCTTGAGGAGTCCTGACAGATTCATGAAAGGTTTTATTGGATTTACTTGCAGAGAGATAAGCACAGATGACTAACAAGCACCTTGTGATCTTGTTTTGCTCTCCTAGTCCAGGCCCTACCTCTGTCACCAACAGGGACATTATTAGTAACCTGGGCAGCTTCAGATAGTCTTGTCAGTCAGTACAACTGAAACATATAAATTAATGTTGTGTGTTAGACTTAGGTCAGCCTGTAAGTATTAAATTTCCATTTACTCTTTGTTGCTGCACATCCCAGAGCCATTATCTGAGAAGCTGTACGAAGCACTGCACTGTAGTTCCTTTGGGACTGAGGAATATGTTCCCTGGGATAAAAACCTGGCTTGTCCTCAGAAGGCATTGCCACATGTGAAGGAGGAACTACATGGCTCAGGAGGGTCAGTCACAGCACGGGAGTCTTGTCTCTATGTCACCAGTTTCAATCAACCAGAGAAAGTAAACTGCAGAGTCCCTGCCCATTTGGAAAATATTTCCTCCATAATACTTTAATATTTTACACACAGAACTATATTAAAAGAGGTATGCTTGCACCATCAAGCACCAGAAGGTCAGAAAGCCTCAGTGCCCTGTCTGTACAGTCTGATTTTCATTCTTTTGGAGTATGCACTGACTTTCATACTTTGGAGTGTGCATTTGGCTACATGACTGAGAGCTCCTTCTCCAAACCAGAATTTCTTGTGTGAAGAATGGGAAGCCACAAACACTAAATGTATCTCCTTTTCTAGAAACCTAAAATCCAAGCTCACTGGCATACAAGCATTGTGCTCCTCTGTCTCACCCCTATTTCATGAACAGTGGCCAAGTTATGTCAGTGCATCCTGAAAGATACAAAGCAGTGAGAATTCGTGTTGGGGGAAATAAGCTACAAACATTGCAGGGCTCTGGAATGACTACACTGATTGAGTGCTATAGGACAGCAAAAGCATTGTCTGCAAAGAAGACTGGGATAAGTGAACACCCATTGCAGCCACAAGGTCTTAGATGCCAAAAATTCGGTAACAACCTGAACATCATCAAATTCTGTTTCCCAGGAAAGGAGGCCTGTAGGGATGATTTTGAGTCATCACAAAGCACAAGATCTATCTTTTAAATTACCCCAGCACTTCTGCTCTTTTTGCTTCTGCAGAAGTGTATTATTAAGCAGCTGAGAGGAACCATGGATGAGGAGCAAACAAACTGGACTGAACTCCTACTGAAACCTGTCTGCCTTGCAGTTGAGGCTCCCATTTCTGCCTTGCTTCTGCTTGAAAGGCTTCTCAAAGCCATCAGCTGACTTTCCCAAGCACTTGCCAGGCCTTGTGGCTGCTCCCTCAGACAAATGAGCTGCCACCTTTGCTTTCAGTCAGCGCCACAGCTCAGTGCTGGGGTTTGTTTCATCCTGCTGCAGTCCACATGGCCCACTCCTTTTTTTTCCCCACTTATTTTGAGATAGAAATGTTAACTAAAGTGTATAATTTCATGGTAAAATGTCTGTGCTATGCTGGTTAATGTTTAAAACAGTAACATACTGTTACAGAATCACAAAGTCACAAATCCTAGCCAACAAAGACAACCTGAATTGTGGAACTTGCACATTCAAATTGAGATTAATACTAGAGCTTCTTCCAGGCACCAATACACACTTTAAGTGAACTTTAGGTATTGAATTTGTAGTTTCTTCAGCTATCCAAACCCCCCACTAAACAATACACAGCAGTGAGCTGTCCCTGATCACAATAAGGTGTTCATTATGTCACCTCTGTTTTTTACATTAATCAACCAACTTTCCTATCAGTGCCTGAGATAAGAAAATGACAGGTTGAGGATAATGCAAAACATTTTGGTACAACCATCTCCTACCTATTGGGATGGAAGAAATCTGAGAGTAGAGATCCAACATACGATTGCCATCTACATCTACGAGGTAGTTCCCTCGGCTCTCTTCATAATTGCAAAAGAAGTGAACAGCTTCTGCATTCTTCAAGAAAAAAAAACAATTAGTACTTTAAAAAGTGGCAGTATGTAGGAAGGTGCATCTAATGGTTATACAGCAAAATCTGATAAAAATATCTAATGCTAGGATAAAAAGACATTCACTGCATGGGAATTGACTGTACAGCTATTTTTATAATGACTGTTAAAAGGGCAAGTCTTTACTTTTTCTACAGAAATGAAGCACGGACTTGGAGAAATTACTCATCTTAGGAAGGCAATATGTACTTAGGCTGGCACACTTTTATATGCAAGCCCTAATATACCTTGTTTTCATTGGCCACTCTGTAACAACTCCAAGGTTTGTCTTTAAACACACATAGTTTAAACACCTATGTTGAAAGAAAAACTCCTGATGCTAGCAAAATGATCCTGCAGTATTCAAAATATACTACAAAAGATTTTATTCAAATGCTTGTATAAACCACATGTAATGTACTCAGTGTGGAAACCCAGAGTCAGTGTTTCACCTTTCTCTGTGGTGCAAACATACAAACCAGGATTTTAAAACAAGTTCTGAAATCAAAGTATTAATAACTCCAAAAACACAGAAAACTTGACAAATTACCTGAATGCCATTCAGCTTCTTCATTAATTCCTGCAGAAAAACAAATGTCAGAGTCTCAGGTGTGTAATTAGAAAATACTGATGGAGAATGTATATATCTTTTTTTTGATCCCATAAATCATATGCAAACTTTGTAGTCCTGTGTGCTTACCAGGCAACTCTACCTGCCACAGGAACTTTTATGGTGCATCTTGCAAATATTACAGTCAAAACTATGAACTGTGGCATGCAGAGCTAAATGGGCTGCAAACACAGTTTAACTAAATCTCCAAAAAGGGAAAGCTGCCTCTTCTATATTGACCAACTGAACTGAGAAAACGAGAGAGAAATCAGAATCTAAGAGAAGCCAGAGTCACACAGAAGGGATACTGGTACATTGGTACTAGAACAGCTCCTTTTTATTGAAAACAAGAAAAAAACCTCACAAAAACCAAAAACCCACCACATGCACAAATGCTGACTCTTCCAGAGTAAAACAACATCCAGTAAATTGAAACTCTCGCTTCATTTCAAAACCAAAGCATTATTTCACATAATAAAAAGTTTCTATTTTGGCAGGGGCACAAGTGACCAAGACTAATCAGATTTTTATTAAAATGATGCTCTTTTGCTTTGAATTATTCCATATGGGTACTTTGCATTTGAGATTCAGATCTGCCTCTCAGAGAGGGGCATTTCATTCATGAGCTTTTCATTCTCAACCTCCTGATAAAAGTGAGTGTAGACTTGTGGAATCATGTTTATTCATAGCAGATTTAAGTTTTGAAATGAAATCTGTTTTCTAGCAAGTTAGACACAGCTAAAGGTAAAAAACCTCCAAGTTACTATACTTTGGAAACTTACTCTAGATCGTGGTCCAGGAACTTCTGTCTTCATCAGAGGTCCATCATAATCAAAATCCACGTCAATTTTAGCTGCAGCTTGACTGATATACCTGTGTCCTGTAAGAGATAATGAAAATCTGAGCACAGACCATATTTTCTGTGCTCTCCTCTCTGAAGATACATCCATACCTTGCCTGACTGAGAACAGCTGACAGATGAGACCAATTACATTGAACTGACGGAAGTGAACTATATATCTCATCTTTGACCACTCTTAAAATAAAACTAATACCAGTGCAGTGGCTTAAAAAAAGAAAATTGAGGGAAATGACAAGGCAATCCTAGAGAAACAGAGGCAAATCCTACTGTAAAGCACAGGAGGATCAAGAGCACATCTGTTTCCATCTCTCTTGTTGAGTCTGTCCATTACACCCTGTGCAAGCCTTTGCCATAAATTCCCCTCTCCTACACATCTAGAGATGGTTTAGTTAACTACCAGTAATAACCAAAAAGCCTGATGGAGTCTACAGGAAAAATCCAGTATGATGCTTTTCAATAGCTCAAAGAACACTCTTTGGGAAAGGTTTGTCTCAGAAAAGTAAATGGCCTTGTCTCACATGAAACCAGCATCCTGCAGTGCAGCTCTGAAATCTGAGTCCCAATCAGTGCCAATTTTCCCTCTGATCCTGCTGGTTTTTATCCACCTGTGTAGGGAATCATAATAAACTTGACACCTTAATGAAAACAAAAAGGCAAAAATCTCCTGAGCTTCACCACTAACAGGCTCTGCTTCCCTTTCTGAAATAACTGTTTCAAAACATGGGGTTTAGGCAAACTTTATAAGACAGAGAGAGTTCTGGTAAGCATGTATTCCAAATACGTACATATTCCATTAGGGGGATTATGGGATAATATGGGGATTGTACATTTGCAAAAAAGGATGTACAGACTCCAAAGCTCTACCAAGGTGACCAGCAAGAGACTATGAGCTTGCTCTGCACATTCTTGGTTACATGTTGAACTAAACCAACATTCTTGGCAGTTACATTTTTGTCATGAAGCATCTGCAAGCCTTTACCCAGCATGGTATCAACAACAAGCTGATCTTAATACTCTTAACTTGGGGGTATCACACTTGGCTGTGAAAGAGGAGGGCATAACTTTTTTTTTATTTCTGTGACAGGCATTTTTAAGCTGGTGAAATTTGATGGCCCAAAATGAAGGTCCTGAGCTCTCCTGGGCTCAGCATGGGAAGTCAGGCAACACCAGCTCCTGCCTGGGGCACTCAGAGCAGCAGGGTCTGAAGGCACCACTCAGCACACCCTGCTGTGCCAGGGCAGTGCTGCCAGGTGCTAAACTGATAAAAGGCACCCCAGTTTGGCAGAGGTGCAGAAAGGGAGATGCCTGGGCAGGCAGGCCAGCACTCAAACACATGGAAATCCCTGGGATGCAGCACTGCCACCAGAAACCCTGGCAGCACCAGCCCCTCTGCACTTCCATCCATACCCAACTCTCAGTGCCAGAGCTCTGTTTCAGCAATGTACGGAAAATGTTTTCTGTTTGGAAGTAACAGTTGTTAAATAAACCAAATATTTAGCAAGGAAAACAGAAGGTATCCTGTGATACTGCTCGGCAGTGCTCTGAGCACAGCCATTCAGCCAAAATTTCCAACAGGGACTCGAGACATTTGCCTCAGCTTGTGTCAGCCCAAGCTGGGATGTCTCAAGCAAGCATGATTTCCAGAAACTATCTGGAAAATCACCACCCTTTGAAAGCATCTCTGAGCACTTAAAGTCACTGCTCATCTTGGGAAAACAGTCTGCAAAGATGATTATTCTCCCCAGCTTTAATTCAGATGCGTCAGTGCCTCTCCGCAAAGCTATTAATAGGTTTCGTTACAGCAACACCATTTTTGTGTCATTCTGTTTAGCATTCATGTAAATTGGAGACTGCATGGCAACTGCTCCACTGAGGGGGAAAAAGCTACTGCATATAAAAGATCAAAATTTGCACAATTCATAGGCAATAGGCTGCAGGTTTAGTAGACACACTCTCAAGTCTAAAAGCGGAAGAGACCAAACTTACCCTTTTGTGCACCCACTCCTTGCCCAATGGAGACCCCCAGCTGCAAACATTTCTGCTTCTCCTGCATCCCTTTCTCTCCCTCCCCCCAGGCTCTGGGTGCTATTTCATATGACAAAGGGGAAAGCACCAAGAGGCACAGAATGTACAGGACATTTTGAGAGTCAGCACTAACAGGAAAGACATGGAAACTCAGCACCAGACTTGGAATCGTTTGGCACAGCTGCAGATTTAAGACAGGTGAGCTATAACCTGCATGCACAGTCCTCACTCTCCTCTGCCCCTCCCTGCCTGGTGCCCTGCAGCCAGAGACCCTGCGCCACCACATCCCCTCTCTTCACCTCCCAGGATCCTCTCATCTGCAGAACACCTCTTTGCTTAGTCTTTTCAACTGAGTTCTCACAAAAATGCACTTGTTTGGACCATGATTAAAGATTTCTTCTTCTGCAAACACGCAAGCGATTCCTACAAGATCCTGACTTCCAGGCTGTAAAACCCAGAGGAAGAGTCCTGGCCACCACCTGGGAGGGGTGGATATTTCCCCTCTTCTGCTTCCCTGAAGGATGATCTGTGAAATATTGTAACAGATAAGGATTCTAAACTAAACACAAGTTCAATTATTTCTCTAAGCAAGTTTTGTTGTGGATACTGCATATGGCATGGCCTTCCATACAAAAAAATCCTGCTTACAGAGCTGCACAACAGGGACTTAAGTTGGAGAATGTTTTAATCTTGCCCTAACTCATTTAACAGCACAAGTCAAGAGGAGGTTGCTTCCTTCAGCCAGGCTGTGTAACAAAGACCCAAGTGGGTCAGTCTGCTGTGAAAATCATCAGTCACTGTTATCTTTTTGCTACTGTTTTTGCCACAGTCTCTTTTGCACAGGTACACGGAACCAGGTATCTAAGGACACATCTGAGTTATCAAAAATGAAGAGCACTTTGCTGTGCAGTGCTGCACTACTTCACACTGGCATAGCTCATGTCTAACCACAGACAGGTTTTCAGACACAGCAAAACTGGTCAAGTGAAACCAAAACATACAGATCCTCCTAGAAGAAGAGTTGATTTAAAGATAATTTTTATCAAATTAGTAATGTTGGTCAATTTGTGAAATATTTTTTTAAGCAGGAGCAGCTTATCCAAACCACAATCATTTTCAATAAGTCTGTGAACCAGAGCCAGCTAAAAACTTAGCAACACAGGTGAACAGGCTTCCCTGCTCTTGCTTGTTATCAACTAAAGCACCTTACAGGCCACCAGGCTCTACAGGCAAGTGATTTCTAGGCTGATTCACTGATACAAATTTAATTTCACAAACTTGTTTTCAGGAGCCCACAGAATGTCTCATTTTATTAACTTCAGTATGATGGCAGTGTACCCATTTATTGATCTTACGCTCGCCAAAGCATTGTTCCACCTCCTGGCTCAGGCAAACCCTGGGGCTGGAACCTGAAGGAACAGCTTGCAAACAAAATGAAAATGTCCTGTGTCACCAGATCAAAGGATTTTGAAAAGTGGTAGGGTTTTTTTTCCTTAAGTACAGGATGAATAATATAGGCAAGAACAAAACCCTCAAAAACTAAAACTCCAACATACTAGCAAAGTCTGATGGTAAAAGCTAGAACCAAAGTGGAGTGAATCCTCAAACTTTATTTTTTAGTGAAGCTCTTCTCCCTGTGGGAGTATAATAAATGATTGGCATACACTCACACAATTTCTTGCAAGGTCAGTAGATTTATTCCAAATAGCCCACTCCACTACTCATCAGACAGGCACACTTGCTCACAGGGTTGATTAAAAATAAACAAAACAACCCAAATTTTAAAACCACGGAACACAGTTTGTCTGCTTCCCCCATTTTAACCCCTTTCTTTTTTTCTTCCCCTACTCTTACTTGAGTAAACTGGGACTCTAATCAGAAACTGTACTGAGAGTGAAAGTGGTGGGTCCTGCTGAGCTCTGTCTCTGTGTGACTCTGGGGGACACACACAGGGGAGTCTCTGGGGCCACACAGGGGAGTCTCTGGGGCACACACAGGCAGTGCCAGCCACAGCACTCACAAAAGGAGCTCTCCTTGGCCAAGGGCACCTGAAAATCACAGACACAAACTCTGTTCCTGCCACACAGCCCAAGTTTTTTGCAGCCCAATGCTACCTTGGTGCTCAGGGACCTGTCTAAAGGGTTGTGCTGACAAAGGCAAGGAAGCCCTGCAGTTTGGAGCAGCTGAGGATTGCAGCTCAGCTAAAGGCAGCAGTTTTCCCAGCACAGTGCCCCAGGACTGCTCCCCTTCACACAGCCCATCCCCTCCCAGCCTCACCATTCCCTTCCTCTGCAAGCCAAACAGGAGCTCAGGCAGCTCTCAAAAGGCACAGAGGACGTCAGAGCCCTGCCAAAGGCAGCCTGGGCACCCCCTGCCTGGGCACTCACTGGCTTTCTGGCACCCCTTGCTCCAGATCCCCTGCGCTGCTTTGTCCTGCAGGCCCTGAGGAACAGCAGGACACTGGTGCTGCCTCCTGCTCCCCAGTGCCCCTGCTCACAGCACAGCTCCAGGACGTGGCTGCTCCCCTGCAAAGGCTTTTCCAGGCACTTGGACATGGTGATGGATGGCTGCATCAATACCTGCTTTGTTCAGCCTGGAGGAGGATTTCAGGCCATGCTCTGTCTCCCTTGCTTCCCCCCAGCCCAAGCATCAGTACCACAGTCTCCTGATGGTGCAAGTAAATGCAAATAAATCAGGTCACTCTCTATAGTGCTTCACCCCTTGGGAAATGGCAGTAGGCTCTGCTCAGCTGGCATTTCTGTCTTGAAGGTACTCAAAGAGCTTTACAACTCAGCCCAAATTTTTCCTGTTTGACTTTTTAATATCAACTTACCCTGCAATAGAAACCCTGAAGATACAATGTAATTCAGGCTACTCCAATTTGATGTTTAGGCGTGTTAGACATTTGCAGGCCAGGTCTGGGTTTTTGCCTCCCAAAAAACAAACAGAGATGGGACAGGTAAAAACTGAGATCCTCACTATGACCAAACAAGGCATACTCAAGAACTGAGAATCCCTGGGGGCTGGCCTTCAGTGAACTAACAGCATTAACTTTGTAATAAAAGGTAATCCCTTGATTTTCTGTTGACATCTGAACAAACTGCCATAGAAAAAGGGGATTTGGTGTTACATTATCTTAAGAACAGGAGCAAATTACATAACCTCAGCTATTATCTTAAAAGTGTGTGGAGCTAGTGGGCTCTAACCAAGTGTCCTTCTCTGGAGAAGCATTACCAAAGCTCTTAAATCACATTTAGCTAACATGATCAAGAACAACATCCTTTTTTCCCTGTTAAACCAAGCTGTCTCCTTTCATCATGGTAAAAGTCAAAACACAAGCACAGGTTGATGAACCTGATTTCAGAGACCACATTGGCTGAACAATTTGCACAGAATTTTCTACCCATCCCATTTAAAGACGGTGGGCACAATACATTAAATTCTACTTTTCTTGCAGACTTCCCAAAGCTCTCATCACACATCATCTTTCTGAACGCTTGAATAACATCAGCAAATTATCACATCCTTCCTTTTCATCCAACAGGATGTCATTACTTGCTAGCAGGCAGAAAAGCTCATTTCCCAACTTTGCTTCACCGTGCTGCCCCCATCGCTCACCAGGAGTCCCAGCCAGCAATTTTAACGAAGTGCCACATTGCTATAGCAACATAATTAATATAAGTGCACCCTGCTAATTTGGTGGTGCTGGTAGTCACAAAGAGCACCACTGCTGGCAGGTGTGTGCTGATCTCTGATAACAGAGCTACAATCAAGGCAGGGCTAGAAAGAGCTTGAACCTCTCATGTGTTTGACCAAAAATAACACTCACATTAACAAAGTTCCTGAGTGTACAACTGGATATTACCTGGGAGAAGCTCCCGTGGAGGCACTGAAATGACACTGGTGTAATCAACAGAGGGAGCAATTCCAAGGAAAATAAAAAGAAGAGGAATGAAAGTGCATGCTGGCATAAGCAGATCTCTCAAATACAAGTGTCTTGCTGTGAAGGGGTGTAGAGGGAAAGCTCTGCAGCCCCCAAGGAGGCACATTCCATGTGCCACAGCACTGCTGCCCTGTGCAAGTGCAGACAGGCAACCTCCCTTGCATGCCTTTAACTTCCCCTCCAGTGTCGATCAAACCACCTCCCAGACAGAATTTTTAGAGCACGGAGGCCCTGACAGCCAAAAGTAGGAGGACTGTGATTTCCTCCGAGTCCTCTTTTAGGTGTTACAAGTAGAATCTGTTACTAACAGATCTTGAAAGGGAATGGCAAAAGGCCAGGCTAGCTAGAGGTGTTTGGGAAATGAACATCACTATTGCATAACATTGTGAAAACTGAGATTGCTATTTACAGAGTGCTTATGCTGCAAGATCAGAAGCTCTTCCACAGGAGATTGTCTGTGTTTCAGCACTCCCACATACACACTTTGGATTCTCCAAAGATGAAGAAAAAAACTAATATCACATAGGCCATAAAGAAGTGGAAACTCCTGTAACAAAGAACAAGAGAAGTTCCTCTTCCTCATCCCAGCACAATCCCAAATCAACTCCTCAGCAGAGTTAGAGGAGCATCCAACCACTGGTCTTGTAGTTCTTATGATCTGAACCAGTCATAACATCCTCCCTCTTCCAAGAGCTCAACAGCTACAAAGCTCATCAGGACACCTCTGGAGGTGAACACCCACAAGGAACATCCAGGTGGGATAACAGCCAGCATTGCTACAGCCACCCTTGGTGGCACAGAAGGAACAAGAAAACTACACAGGAACATCACATTCACTCAAGAAACTGAGAACAGCAGTCCCAGCTTGGACTCTGCCTTGTACCAGAGCCTGCTTACAACACCAGGTTTTACATGATAGATAAAAACAATCTCATCTTTTTGTAAGCATTCGATCAGACAGAAAAGTAAAGGTTCCTCAGTCCAGCAGAAAGGTTGCATTCAAGCTTCCAGGGCATGAGTTGGAGCTGACCTCAAGCTGACCTCTACAATCTCAAAACAGGGATTGTTCTCTGCTTCTGCCACACATTAAATCATACAAATCCAGGCTGTTCTCTCTGATTTCTTTAGGGAGGCTCCTAATGTACAAACCAAATAAAAAAATAAAAAGTCTTAGCAAGGATCAATACTGGAGACAAAAGTGTGACTGAGAATAAATCATTCTCATGGCTTTCCAGCCTCTTTGTGGTAACTGTGATGGGAACAAGTCAATAACTAGTATGAACATCTCTCAGACTTTACTGCAGCACACTTGAGTGCTAAACATTATTATCCTCTGCAGAGAGACAGGAAACAGGCTGAGTTAGGTGAGACACAGCCTCAACAAGTGTAGTCCACTTAGTGCACTGCAGTGGAAGGGCACAGACTCTGCAGGAGAAAAACTGGACCTACAAGGAAAGATCCAAACAGTATTTAGGCCAGCAGAGAGAAAAGTATAAGGTCTTGGGGGAGACAATAGTTATCAAATACGTAAAAGGCAAAGAAAAAATAAACACACCAGCCTCCAACTCCTTTGAGGGCAGGACAAATAGCAAGGATTTGATTTCTTTCCTGTTTTGAAACTTAGGCTAAATGTTAGAAATAAAGTTTTAAAGGTAAGGTCAGTTCAGCAATAAGCAAATTGCCTGAGGAGGCTGCAGAAGCTGCAGAACAGATCAGCATCCTAGAAGGGCATGGGCGTGCACTAATGCAAACTGATGCTACCTTCAGGCAGCAGCCTGATCTTCTGCCATGCTTTCAGTGCAGGATTCAAAGACAAATTCAACCCCTTTGGGTAATCAGCAGGAAACTGAACTACATCTCTGGAGTGCCAGTCTGTCCTCATAGCTATGGTAGAGCCCTACCAGCCAACAACCAACTCATCTGCCTCCAAAGCATGGAGGCAGAACAGCTTTCCTGCTGCAGTGCCAAGCTGATAAAGTCAGAACTGGCACAAGGGGAATAAACATTTACATGAACACTGCCAGTTGTGATCAACTTGCAGCACATCAGGCCAACAGGAGCAACAGAACTCAATTCAGGTAAGACGTCACACCAAGATACATCCTCATTTCTCCACCATCAGCTGCCTCTCCTGGCCCTGCCTGATACTCATGGACAGCATGAAGTAGGAGGCTTTGTAAAAGAAGGATTAAGTTAGTTACTCACTCTATTGTCATTCTGCCACCCTTCAAATTCTAGTGAACTTTACCTTTGAGGGCAAACTATCAAGCAGATCAAACAGAGAAGGAAAACAAAAGCATATCTGATTAAGGGCTTATTTTCAAGGAAGGCATGATACTTGCAGGCTTCACATTTTCGGGTAAGATTTAAGTTGCATATTACTCTCATGTGTTTTGCTTAGCTTCTGCAATTTGATCAACTTAAATTATTTCCATTTTCCCTTTCTAGTTTGCTTGCCACGGGTTAGTATTGTGTGAGTAATGAGAACAGTATGCAATAGTTAAGTAACAAGGATTTTCCAACTAGAGAAATAGTTGAAGATGAAAAAACCTCTTTGTGTAAATAAATTTATGGTAGATTCAAGATGAACAGGATGATTTGCTTAATGCACACATACAACTGAAACATGACAGCCTACAGACACAAAGACCTACCAAGAGGCAATCTATTCCCTCCTCTCCACCTCCATCCCCCCTTGGCAACCCTGTCATTTCATTATCCACAAAAAAAAAAAAAAAAAAAAAAAAAAAAAACCCAAACAAAACTCAAGGCAGGATTTTGGGGGAAAAAAAAAAAAGCATCAGCTCAAATGTCACTGCAGGATTTCTGTGGGAGTAATGTACATGTCTCATTTTCAGTCTGTAAAGCTCTGAACTTGAGTGCTCAGAAATACCTTGGAGGCGAGCACTGTGGAGCAGAGAGCTCCTGGGCATCACCCCTCTAAAAGCCACAGAGCCCAGCAGCACTGAAACCTGAGCTGGGGCTGGCTTACGAAAATGGCCTGAAGCTGCAGCTTTGGCTACAGCCATCAGAACCTCCTGCCTGTTCTGTGAGCCAGCAGTGTCACAGGGCAGTGTTCCTCTGGTGAGGGGCTCTCCTCCTGCTCCATCTTCCCTGACCTCTGCTAACTCACTCAAAGCGTTCACACCTAAAGGCCACAGATCTCATACAACCTGCAGCCAAAGCCCTCTATTATTTGTTTCAGTATTTTAGCAGGCTTGGAAGTTTCCTGGAGGCAAGGATGGATTAATGGAGTCCAGAGCTACCTTCCTTATAAGAATCTATGCTCCCTCACTGATGGCAAGAAAGGAAGAGGAGTTTGTGCATCTGCCCTCCACTGCCCTCCTGTACCTCTGTGCTTGGGAAGCAGCACAGAATTGTGCAAGACACTGGGAGGGACAGGGAGCATTAAGTGGTGCTGAGGTGACAGATTAGCTCAAAGGACTGGCAGCTAACGAGGCCTGCTTGCTGCAAGCACTTTCCATTGCCCACAATCGACTGAACGATCCCTGCTGCTGCCCAGGGTGGATAATCAGTGCATAGAAGCACATCCTGCACTGAAACACTGACCTAATATTTTCTAATAGTTATAAGACCAGACTTGGTGTTCTTTAGTCAAAGGTCAGTTGCTCCCCAAAGTGTATTATTTAAAAGGAAATCAATGATGTTTAAGTTTCTGAGCAAATGGAAAGGAGAGCTTGGTTTATCCTGGCAGTGGCAGAAGGAACACAACAGCATTGCAGAGGGAGGGTGGAAGGACAGGAGAAACACTAAGAATTAGTCACAAAAAAAGCCATTCAGCCATACTGCATTTAGACACGGAATGGATGATCTTAAGACTCCACCTCACTTTGTCCAACACAGCCAAGAGGAATTTAGTTTTCAGATCTATTTCACAGAGACTGAAGTTGTAATATACGCATACACAAACTAAATTTGAAGCCAGGGCCAAGCAAGAACTTGCCATTCGCTTAGGAGAAAGTAGTTTGATGCTCTGTGGAAGGTTTTTATTTCACACAAGAGCTCCCTCAAGGCAGAAACATATAACCCCAGTGAGGGCCACATCTTCACCCCAGTCACACAAAACCTCTTCACAAGGTTGTCCTACACAGCACAAAGAGAAAACCCAGCTCATTTTGATGCATGATTGTCTCATCTCTGCACCATGTAGTGCCAGAGAGTAAAAAGAAGAGTTCCAAGGGCAGAAGAGCTTTACTTCAGTTAGCATGTTTGCAGGGCAGATTATTAACTTGATACGTTCTTGTTTGCAGAATGAAAAAAAAAAATCAGACATACTTTGGACTATAGCTGTGCTCCACTTTGGACTACAACTGCATCATTGACTAAGATGCAGAACATCATATTCCTTAAGTTTTGAAAGACTCAACACCACAGGACAGACCTCAGAAATGTTCAAATTGGAATTCTGTCCACCAGCATAAAGTTAACACTTACCAAACACAAAGCAGTAAAATACAAGGAAATACTTACCAAATACCAGCAGTTTGGAGTTTTGCTGCAGGCAACAGGTCAGCTGTCGACTAAGCAACATTGATGCCATTTTATCTTTTCTTTACTGAAAAAGACTCAATCTTGAGAGATTTCTTTCTGGTTGATGTTCTGGAAAAAAGAAAAAAAAAGAAAAAAAAGAAAAGCAAACACTTATTAATGTCACTGGAGAAGCACCCACTGTTACTGTGCTGTTCATTTCAACTCCCCCTTTCACTAATTTCCATCCAAAGACACCGAGAGAATGGTTTGATAGGTTAATGCTGATGTTCAGAGCAATCTCAGGATTGAGCCCCATATCTGATTCTTGGCTTGGTCTTGCCAAGGCAAAATACTTCCAGGCTAAAGCTGTATGTCTCAGCTTCAGCAGGGCCAGGGGGTAAAAGTCAATACCTGTTTTCCCTTGCTTTTCCTCTCTACTTTCTCTATATATGTAGACTGTGTTGAACTTCAAAAAAATTGTTTCCAGCCAGTCTCTCAAGCCAAAGCTGATATTTTTTATTTGACCTAAGTTTATGAGAAAAATCTCATTTAATACAAAAGACAGCAGGACAAGCATTAGGAAATAAAAGAAAATCAATCCCCTGAAAATCCAGTTTTTACCCATTAATCATAACCCTGGGAACAGAGAATGTGAGAGCTGAGATTGTCCAGCCTGAAGAAGGCTCAGGTTGCATCCCATCAATGTACAATAAATACTTGATGGGAGGAAGTAAAGAAGGAGCCAAGGGCTTCTCAGAGGTGTCCAGAGGGATCAGATGGGATAAGAGGCAATGGGCACAAACTAAAATACTCTGAGCTCCATCTAAACACAGGAAAACCCCAGGCAGGCTGCCCAGAGAGGGCATGGAATCACCATGCCTGGAGATATCCACAACCCAAATGGCCCAGAGCAGACTGCTTTAGGTGTCACTGCTTGAGCCAAAGGCTGGGCCAGACATCCTCAGCTCCCTCTCAACCTCAGCAATTCCATGGTTCTACCTCAGCTGGTTACATATAAATGACCTTGGAAAGTCAAGTAGCATGAACAATAACACAACTCCCTTTCCACTCTGGATCACTTGTGCAGAAAGCCTGGCTTGAAGTCAGGAATAGATAAAGCAGGTCATTGAATTATTATCCAGGACACAGGTAAAATTCAAACTTCACACTTATTGGCACTGTGTTCTGTGTAGGACTCTGGAGCCTTTTGCCTGGTATTTGCACCTTGCTGGATGCAGACCATGGAGCAGCAGTGGACCGAGGCTTGCAGTCCAAACAAAATGTCATTATCCATAAACCTGGAAAAAATTCTATTTAATAAATACACACAGAGTAGAGCTGATCTTGCAGCAGAAAGAGATCACAGTTTACAGCTTCCATCAGTTCTGTGCCATCAATACAACATGCCAGCAGATGTTTGTGACCAGATGCAGGGAAGTAGCTGAACTATTGCTACCATGATAACAAGTATCTCTTATCCAGAACTAAAATATCAGAAATTTAGTTTCTGTATTGTCTTTATGCAAGATACTATTTGTTCTCCTTCACACTTGAGCTTTTTCAAAATATAGAAAAGAAAACAAAAAACCTCTTGCCTACGGAGATTTATAAATTCATAGACCTATTAAGACTCAGGAACAAAACCAGTTCCCTGTGCATTCCCAGACAACTGACACAGCACTTGGTTTCACTTAGTTTGCTCTGAGTTCAAGTTAAAATTCAAGGTAGTTTGCAATGTGCCAAGGTGAGCAAACACTTGCACAACACTTGCACACATGCTGGAAAAGTCACATTAGCTTCCTAAGGCTTTGGGTCACAAGTGCAGAGGGAACCAGTTAATTTTGTTTTCAGAAAAGAGTAGCTTTACCTATAGGACAAGATTAATTTAATTCACTCATGTTTTCTCTCTCAGCTTCTTTCTTTAGTTGTGCTAACTTTTGCATAATCAATGTGTGAAGAAACATCCCAACACCATAGATTTCTTACCACATGACCACCCTCTAGCAAAAACCAAATGCTAGTCTAAGTCAGTGAGAAAATGCCCAGCACCTCGATTGATGTCCTCTGCTCAGAGCTGTTTATCTGGTCTATATTCCTCCAATCTCCAATTACCTCCAGAAGTTTGCTCTGTGAAGTATTACTTTTAAAGAGTCTCTAGGAGGCTGTTAAAAGGTGAACACAGCTTTGCAGGAACTCACAAAAGGAGCAGTGCAAACATACTTAACAACCCACCAAGGTTCACTCCTTGTTCTCATGCCCTTCAGTCATCTCCCATGGGAGTTTTGCTGCCAGCTGCCCAACGCTCCTTCTCCACAAGGACAAGATGCCTCTTCACATACAAATCAAACACACCTTCAAGTCATACTCCACAGCTGTGCCCACCAGTGTCCAGGTTTTCCATCTCCTTCCCTCCCTAGGTGAGCCATGCCTGTGTCTGCTCCCAGAATGTTATTTATTTTTTACTTATATTTGCTGTTTATCTCGAGTCCTTTAACAGCTAAACTACAGTATTCATTAGAGGCTGAAAAATATAATTGGAAATGATATCGGCTTTCTGAACTACTTGTAGGAAAAAAAAATTACTGCATGAGGTTTAAAAATAAAGTAGCTTAGCCCTAATTTTCCTCGACAGCTCTTATATAAAAAGTTTTACCATTTTCTAGTCCAGAGTCAGAATAAATCATGTAATATCACATGTGAGTATAACTAAACCCAACGTCTTTTCCATCTCCATTATGCACACCAGCTCTCACAGGAGATCAGCTGATGTGATTGGTATCTTAGTCTAAGAACCCATTATTTGGTTATCACAATAACCAATTTAATTTTGCCTCCATAACCTATCTCCTGATCAATTCCCACCGGCCTAGCCTGTTCCAGCCCTGCAAGCATCAGCACCAGCAGCAGAGTTTGCAAGCCAGCACAAATCAGCTCTCCTGCACATGTCAGAGCCGCAGCAATGCCACGCTCTGTCACCGCCGCCGCTCTGGAGCCACTGCAGACACACAGATTCCCTAAATCCAGGCAAAACACAGCCACCAATTTCAGATATCTGACAGGAAAGGGGATGGGAAGGACCATCAGACACAAAGATGTGACACCCTTGCAGAAAAAGATTCTTAAATCCTCCCTAAACATTTTTCCTCTACTGGCAATTGTCTGAGCTGGAGGAGGCCATCGGTGCAGATGACTCTACAGAACTGCTATTCTGAACTGAATGTTCAGTACCTTAACTTTCCAAATACATTTGCATAATTTTGTCTGTAATTTTGCATTACATAAACTGTGTTTGCCACTGCATGTGTTTAGGTCATAGCCACATTCTTCTAGTAAGAAAAATTTTCAAAGAGGAGGCTGAGCCCAGATTATCAAGCACACAAAACATAAGGATATGTGGATTTTTAAAATGCATGCTGTGAAATTTGATGTATTTTTTTTTAAAACAGCAGCTGCAATTATCACTGACAGATAAAACTAGTTACTAGGGACAACAGTCATTCAGCAGCAGCAGCCTACTGTGAACATAGAAAGATGCATTGTTTCCATGAACGAACAAGATTGGGTTTCTTGGGGGGGAAACCCTGGAAAGAAATTTAAAAAGAGGGGGCTTGATCCACATACAAGAGTGAAAATAGACAAACTGGGAGTTCGTGCAGCAATCTCACTCCCTAGCAGAGAAGCTAATGCCACATGACATCCATGTGCCAGGCTGCAGCCCACACAACCTGCCCTGGAAAACATCCTCTGGGGAGGTGCAAAGGTAAAGCCAAACTGAGACCCAGCAGGGTGGGAGGAGAAGTCAGCTCTGCAAATCTGCATCTCTTGCAACTCTGCAAAGACACAGAAACCTGTTTGAAATTCATGGGGGCACATTCATCTGTCCCTCAGCTGCTCCAAACCCATTTATCCAGGAACAATTACATGGTTTAGAAGCAGCAGCACAAGCTGCACTGGGCAATTATTTCACAAGGCTTCCAAAAAGAGGATTTGAGGAGCTAGGGAGAAGGGACCTAAAGACAAATTCATTCCTTTTTAAACTGTTTTCCTTTGCTTGACTTTTCTAGGCTGCACAGCAAGGGTACAATCATGCTAAGTGCTAATTGTTGTGAAATTTAAAGCATCTCTAAGTATCTCTTAGTCCTGTCTGCTTGGATCCACGTGGATGTGAACCCAGCACAAGGCTCACTCACCCTGTGAGTTGCACAGGGGCTGCTGGTGGATGCAGAGGCTGCAGCAGCCCTGTTCCTCTCTTCTTTGGCAGCACCAAACTGAGCCTGAATGCCAACCCTCCCTTCCCACAGCCAGCCTGCTCTGGCATCCCCCAGGTGAGCTGGCACAGACAGGCTGCAAGGAAGGAGTCCCTCTGAGAGGCAAAAAGGCTCTTTATTTCACAGCTCAGCGTGCTTTGACACCGCTCTTTCTGCATCTGCCTTTTAACAGTGGAAGGAACTCCAAACTGAGAAACCAAGTCAGCTCTGCCTCCTGACACTGAAAAGGACAGTGCTGAAAAGTCAGGCAGGACTCAGGTCCATCTTGGAATTGTTAATGGGGCACAAGTCTCCTGGCTTGTAGTGTTTATGAACAAGCATCTTTAATGACATAGGTGACTTAGGTCAGGTATTCTATAAACAGCTCAAGGAGATCCCAGAGTCTGGAACAGCCCCACAATTTCACAAAGAAATATAAGTATGGGCAAGGTAGAAGACAGTCAAGGCTGCCATCCATTAAACATAATCATGTCCTTCCTTAGTCTGCATTTGAGGAAGAATCAGGTAATGTAATGTCATCATGGTATCTGCATAAAAAGATCCAATGATCACAGCACTTGCTGTTTGAAAATGCACAGCCCCACCCTCCTCTGGGGAGACAGGGAATGCCCACATCCAGCAGATCAAAGCAGGAAACAACTGAATGAGTTCACCAGACAGAGCACAGGGTGACGTTAGAAATCCTGACTTGCTGCTTTAGCCACTTAAATGTAGTAAACAACAATGTAAATAAAGAGGCATGGCAGTATGCTGATGTATTTAACTGCAGTTCACTTGGTCCCAGGAGCAGAGTTAAGAGTTCAGTATTGACTATGCATTTATGAAAGCCCGAGTGCACACAATGGAATACAACAGGTCCTTTTACTCCAACTGGGGTTTTATCCCATAGTTCTGAAACAAATTTGCATTAGCTCACAACAGCACTTGCAGAAGTCTGTAAGAGTAACACCAAGAATTTAGAAATTCAGTCATAGCTAGGCTAAAGTTATCTCAAATGAAATAGAATTGAATAGAAATGTCCTGTTAAGAGGAATTTGCAAGAAGATTTACATCTAGTGTTCATAAAAGGCTGGCATTAGATTTTTTCATCAAGTGTCTATACAAACCCAGCACAAAATAGAGCTGGAACCCTCAGCTTCAAGAAGAACAGTACCTGGCAGCATCCTCACGAGAGGGCACAGCAAAGAAAAAGAAACTCCTCATCTCCCACCTTGGTCAACCAAAGGCCACAGCCTCATGGCTACAGGCATTCCCCAACATGGACCCCACACAGCAGGACCAGGAGAGAGATGGACACTCTGAAAGATGTGTGCTAGGTCTGCAGGACCCAGCCAAAAGAAACCTCTGAGCACTTTGAAGCTCAACACTTATGTGGCCCAATTTCATGGGCAGCAGCTGAGAAAGAGCAAAGTGTGGCTCTCCCGAAGGCCTGGCTAGCCTGTGCCTGCTGAGCTCACCAAGGCAATTCCCACCAGGAACACCAGCAGCAGAACAGTGACCTGCAAGTGGAAACGTGTATCTACCAACTAAATGGATTTTGCCAAAACCCACTTCACAAGCTGACAGGCTGTTTATGCCTCTAATAATCTTAATGGCTTTGTGTAGAACAGGGTGTAATTGAAAACTCCATGATTGTACTTAAGTTGTCAAGGACACAGTTGTCATGGTTACAAGTAAAGCTCAAGTGTCGATTATTCAGGGTTGCCTATTTATTTTTCGACACCAACAGCGTTGGACAGTCCCATGAGTCTTCAGAAGATTAAAAATGGAGAGACTGGTTTTGTCCTTCATGTCTTGACAGAACAGTAAATATTGCACACAAAAGCATGAAAAACTGGTTTTCTGCACAGCTCCTTTCTCTCCCTCCACATGCAGCTGGCATTCAAGTCTGTCTGTTGTGAGCACTGCAGCAAAAGCACAAACTGCACAAGATGAAAACCTCACACCAACAGCTTGGAAGTACTGTCCAGTACCCATCAATCCCTACCTGCTCCATTGAACCTGCACTCAGGTCAGGGCTGAACCAGCAGCGAAGCCAGAATGGGTTCAGTCCTTCCATCAAGTTTTTAAACTCATTTACAGCCAAAAGTGTCACTACACTCCTGTGTCCAGGTTCTCCTTCTCAAGTGTCCTCTAAGCAGGGTTTGGTGGCTTATATATTCATTGGATATGAATATATTATTTTCTTTTTTCTTAAAACAAAATCTTTCTGCCCTTGTCTCTGTTCACCCTCTCTCCAAAAAATATTGGGCCAAGGAAAGATGCTTTGTACCTAAAGGACAATGTCTCTAAATTCCTAATCCCTAAACCAATGAATAAGAACAGGTAGGAAAGTTATGATTATGGCACACTAGGATTCAGGTGACCCACTAAACTTTTGAGCTGCTCATTTTTGATCCAAGAACTATTGGCACAGCTAAGGTGGGATGAGATGTGCCTATACAAAGAAGTACATTGTCTCAGGAAAAGAAAAAAATGGTATTGAAAAAGCATCTGCTAGAAATTGGGCAAGCTCCAGATGCAAAGCCAACAATAACTACATAAATGGCATAATGGTACATAAATGCTGATTAAAAACAAGCACAACTAAACTTACATTAGCTGAAAAATTCTAATTTTTTTTAGTAGCTCCCCCTGAAAAAAACCTGCACTTTGATATTTTGGTGAACTTTACCAGTAAGGTACATAAACATATAAAAATATCTCTTCAAGCCTGCATATTTTAAATCCATTATTTTAAATGCAGATGGCAACAACATACCCAAACCATGCCTGTTCATTTTCACACATTTCCCAGACCAAAACAGCCCAGCTCACAACGGATTAAACAAATTATGGCACAGCCATACTTCTCAGATTAGTTGCTCCACAAGCATTTTGTAGTTTTGAAAAAATTAAAGTATTGCAAAATACCCTCAAGTGGTATTTCCAAGGAAATTCAGTTATATTCCTTGTAAGACTTTATTCCTAGCATCTTACTACTGCCTCCTCAGAGATCAGGAAAACAGATAGATAAATAGCATCAAATAAAAGAACAATTTATTTTTCTATGTCCTAAGGCATAAAACAGCTCACTTGGAGACAGCCTGCACCAAACCAAGGGAAACATCTTAAGCCAGGGCGAGAGCCCTGGCTTCTCAAGGTGACCCCCATTCCAGAGGAGGACATGGAAAAGCAGAGCCATGCGGGAGATTTCTTGTACAAGGGGTCCAGAAAACAAATCAGGAGCAGCCATCCCTACGTATCCACGGCACGGACACCTTAACAACACACACACAAATTCCCACATTCCCCTCTGGACACAGCGTGCAGCGTGGCCGCACTCTGAGCCCACCCCACCGCCCGCGGGGCACGGCAAAGGCACTTACAGGACCTGGGATGCAAACTCCAGCACGCAGCCAGCTCCTGGGATGGAAGTACTGCTCCTGAACTCCCCACAGCCAGCTCCTGGGTTGGAAGTGCTGCTCCCAAACTCCCCACAGCCAGCTTCTGGGTTAGAAGTGATGCTGCAAAACTCCCCACAGCCAGCTCCTGGGTTGGAAGTGCTGCTCCCAAACTCCCCACAGCCAGCTCCTGGGTTGGAAGTGCTGCTCCCTGCTTCACCGCCTGCTTCCCTTCAGCGCAGGCTGCTGCCGGCTGCGCTGGTGAGGAATGCCATCGCTGCCAGCTCCTTCCAGCAGCCGCGCAGCGCGGGCAAGCATCACCCAGAGGAAGCCCTGAGATGCAGCCCCGCAGCTCGGCTGGGGGGGACGCCCCAGTTAATGAAGGTTAATGGAACCGGCTCCTGGCAGCTACAGCCCGTGCTCAGCCAAAGCCGGCACAGAGGAACACCCGGCTCGCCTCAAACCCGAGAGCAAACCCTGGCTCTGGAATGCGGGTGTCCGAGTTCATCCGAAAGCCTCCTCGGCAGCTTTCTGAAAACAAATTCCGAGATGCAGAGCCAGACTGCGTTAAGGCTTGAAATGGCTCCTTAGTTTTCAACAATCGTGGAAGTTGAAGAACAGGTTTCGTCCCTAACCCCCTTATTTGTAGTCTGGTTTGCAAATACCCTGAGAGTGACACCCAGGCGCACGACTGTCACAGAATAACCTTGGTTTGGTTCATTCCCTTCAGGTGGTGCGCAGGCAGCACGACAGCCAGCACGCATCCCAGCGGCACCTCCCGCCGGGAATGGGAGAGATGCGGACACCCACAAAACACCAGCAGCATCCCTTCGGGCACAGGGATGCAGGGAAAGGCAGCACAGGGTGCCGTGGCCGAGGCTGGGCTGCCATCGCCAGGTTGCCATGGTGCCGGGGGGCAAGAGGGAAGATGCGCCAGAACGCAGAGAGAGGCTGAGCCGCTTCAGATTTAAATCCCTGTGACAGCATTTCGGCCGAGCCACTGCACGGTTGCTGTGGCAACCGACGAGTGAAAAATCACAGAGGAAATCTGTAATTATTACAAGCGAGGTGGTGACTTACCCACTTCAGTAATCAGGGCATTAAAGCGGTTCGAGCAGAGGAGGGGGAACTCGTGCCCCCCAACAGGCAGGGCTGCAGTGCAGCAGGGAGCCAGCTGTGCGATCCGAGCTGGGGGTCCCGCTTCAGGCTCTGTAGGCTCCAGCTGTGGGATGGAACATTTGGGCAGGATGCTTCCTAAGCACAGGGTTCCGACTGAGGCACTGCACCCCGTGTGCGAGGGGGGAGATGAGGGCGCAGCCAGAGCGAGCCCCAGACTTGTGCTGCTGGTTCAGCACGAGCAGAGCTGGGCACAAGGAAGGGCCTAAGGCAGGCAGAGGCAAGGACAGATATCAGCAGCAAGGGACAAAGAAGGAAGATGCAATGCTTACAGGAAGCAGATAAGGTCCCTGGCAAACCCTGGCAGTTTGTGCTGTTCCTGCGGCATCACACCTCCTTCCTCTCCTTCACTCAGGGCAGCCACAGCAGCAGTGTTGGTTCGGCTGGGGAGGGTGGTGCGATAATTCACTGTGCTAACACAGGAACAACGAGGGACAAAGTCCTTCAGGCAGAGCAGACACACCCTGCAGCGTGTCCACTGTAACACTACCCGGCCCAGGCCATTTACACACCAACAGATGCCACACCAGCATCCACACGGCCCATTTACACCCATTGCAGGAGTACGAGTTTTAATGTCACAGCATTGTTTTCCAGAGCTTTTCCACCCAAAATGGACACTTGATCAGCATCCAAACTGCCAATCGAAATGCCACTAACACCAACAAGGAAGAGAATCAGACATGGTTAAATCCTGTTCTGGTTCCCTTCTCCTTTGGGGGAAACTGTAGCCTGGGATCTCATGCGAGTATTTGGTCAAAGAGGATTATCATGAAGGGCAAAACAAAATGAAAAGGACAACTGGGATTGCTTAGCTTTGTGGGAAAGCCAGCACACTGCAGCTTTCCAACCTGTGGCTGGCCAGAAGGCTGCTTCCTACCCTAGCACATCCAATAACTTTATGCTCTGTGTACAGAGGCAGTTTTTCTTTTGTGAAACAAGTTAAAAGGCTCATGGACAGAGTGGAATTCAGCACAATCAATACCACTAACTGCAGGGATTTCATTTGTTGGGCAGATGTTGAGCTTGAAAAAGTCAGAGGCTGCATGTGTGCAGGGCACACCTGAACTGCACCTGCACTACTCACTAATCAGTAACTATTGTAACTCACACTGACCCAGGGACAGGCAAATCACACTCCTCTGTTCTTCAGATGTCAACTGCTTTAATTCCCGTTGAACATGGGAACTTCACATTCAGAAGGAAAGGGATATAGGAATTAAGCGTAATTACTATGAAATTCTACTATTCAAAAGTCCTGTTATTTCCTGTTTATTCAGGCAATAGGTAAAAAGCAACAGCAGTTGGGGAGTTCCAAAACAGTTCAGGAAACATAGATTTGTACACAGTGTTAAAAAGACTCTGTTACTAAATTCCCTAGTATGTTTAGAACATTATTTTTGGGCTCCAGATGGAGAAAGAAACTAGTGCCAATCTGATTCAGCAAGATACGTGTTTCTCAAGTGGTCCCTTTTACTTCACTGGCCCATTCACAAAACTAGAGTTGTGAATGAGCCAAAGCACTCTGCTGGATTAAAGGCAAGGTAGAAAAACTGGGAATTGGAAGACTCTCTGGTGATCAAAACCCGAAAGTTACCCACCAGGGAAAAATCCACGAGGCTCCTGCATAAACTGTGCTTATTCATTCCTTATATATTGCCTTTTTAACCAAACTAATGAATCTGCTGCATTACAACACTTCACACAGGTACTAAACACCTGGATACAAATTTGAGGACATAAATTGGATCTTACTGAATGTGCTTATGGCTAAACTCACGGGTAAGGGCTCATCGAGGTACACCTCTACTGCACCCTCAACTCTCCTGGTAACACTGACACCCACCCAAGAAACTGAGCTCTGCTCTTCAGTCTGGTACATCCAACTGGAGATTTTATGCACAACATTTCAGTAGTTAAAAAGTGTTGACCAGTTTTGGGAAAACTTCTATATTTGGATAAATCTTTATAGAAGTTCTAACACAAGCTGAGCAAGTCCAGTTTACTTGCGGGGATCAGAGAAGAGGGACCTGGAATCAGAAACCTGATGAAGGATGCCTTGTATAACTGTGATGTTAAGAGAAGCTGCATAAACATGGGCAAACAAACCCAGGATAACTACTCCAGGATGAGTACAATCAGTATGGAATAATGAGCTAGTAGTTAGGTTAAACAGGTTGTTTATTTATTTAATAAAAACCTTTTTGTGGGAGAAGTTTATCTTCCTAAGGGTAGCTTATAAAAGTGAGCAGCATTGGCACAATGGGACAGCAAGTCCTTCAGAGTGCTGCCCTCACTGGTACTTAACCTCTCTCTCTCAAAAGGGCACTGTCATAGAAGCTCAGAAAAAGAACAACAGCAAATTTCCCCTCTCCTTCACAAAATCAGGGTTTCACCAAATGGATGCAATTGAAGGATTTATCAGTAATCAGGAAATTCTCCATAGAAGATACATCACGTGCTTTGTGAGTGTCAGTATCATTTTAAGCTGCCCCTTTTCCCTTTTTGCTGTTAACTACTGACAGTACATAAAAGATATTCAGAGATTGGAGTTTTGCAACAGATGAGAGGAATGCAGCTGCAAGCCTGCTAATCTTGCTCACCAGCCAGAGCAGAGGATCAGTTATGCAAGGCTGCATGTGGATTTTGACCAGATATAACAAACACTTCCTTTCTCCTCTCTCGTTTCCATTTGGAACAATAAAAGTGAAGCTGTGAGCCATTTCCTGTAATTTATCAGATCACTCTGGAAACTCATTTTCTCTGCATATTTTCTGGGAAAAAAAAAGATACTTTATGCAAGTGTTGCATCCTGAAATGATGCAACCAGCCTTGGGTTTGCAGGGTGGTAGCACCTTCTAAGCTTCTTTTCTGAAGAACTCTACTTCAATCTAGCTCTCCTGTCAACTGCTCTCATCACTCAGTCTCCCATCCACACCAGAGAGATTCCTAATTTGGGGAAGAAAAATCACCAAACCTTTCTTGGTGTCCAGTAGAGTCAAAAGTTAAGCTCAGAGAAAACCAGGTACATCAGTGAAAGGAAACAACCTCTTGCAAGGAATAAGAAGTCCACCCTGTGGAGCCACCACATTTGACTCCCTGTTGAAGCATCATCTACCCATGGAACCCACGTCCATAGTCAGTCCTACCATTTTGATTGAACAAAGTCCCACTACACCAAAATCTACAGAGAGGTAAAACAATGAACTCTAAACTGATACACAATCAGATAAGGGTCCAATTTTTAAGAACAAACGAACAGCAGGAATCCTACAGCCTGAATCACTAACAAGAGGTGTTTTCCAATCACCTTTTTGGCCAAGGAAAAAAAAATACTGATGAGAAATTAGGCAATCAGTCTCCTGTTACTGCTAAAAAGAACTGGGATTTTGGATTTAATTACTGAAAGAAGAAAAGCACAAGCTTCGCCAGTGACAGTTACTGCAATGCACAGATTGTTTCTGCAATCAGTAAAGTCCTTCCCAGTCAAAGGCCCCCTAACATGAATCCAGCCCCTAGCACTGCTTGTCGTTGTTTCCACTTGCCCCTACTCCCTCCCTTTGTAACTCTAACCAGCCCTTTCTGTGTTTTGCTTCAGCTGCTTTTCTCAACAGCCAAGGCAGAAGCATGACATTCCAGCAGCCCCTTGCAACACCCACTGCCCAAAGCACAGAACAAAGATTTGCTCCCCTGTAGAGCCATTACCTGGTAAAACAGCCTTGCAAACAAGGAATGTGGAGCTCATCTGAGCCCAGCTCATCCTCTGCTTTCCTACCTCCACCAGCACACTCTGATTGTATAATCCTGTTTCTCTCTCCAGGAAGCTGCATTGCAGCAATAGCTGTGGAGCAAAAAACAAGGCTTGCTTTATACTGGAGCTGAGAGGGGAGAACACGACCGTGAATGGCAGCTCAGTCCATGTAGAGGTAAATCCCATCCCTCACACCTACAGCTGGGTCCATACAGGTAAATTCCATCCCTCACATCTGCAGATCAGTCCATACTGGGTAAATCCCATCCCTCACACCTATAGCTGGGTCCATACAGGTAAATCCCATCCCTCACACCTGCAGCTGGGTCCATACAGGTAAATCCCATCCCTCACACCTGCAG
>VZRF01009678.1:86865-107196 GCA_013396875.1 Vireo altiloquus
GAGCGCTGGGGGACCCTGGGGAGAGCAGGGCCGGCTGGGCACGGAGCGCTGCGGGACCCTCGGGACAAGGGCTGCCCGCCCTCCTCTCCGCCTGCCCCGCGTCCCCCAGCTCCGTGCGGCACCGCGCACCCTCCACAAGGGCAGCGGAGCCTGTTTCCTCCATCCATCGCGCATCCGCGAGAAGCGCGGCAGAACCTCTTTCCTAACCGCGATGGGAATGCGTGCCTGCACTGTTACAGCTCCACGAAGATCGACTATCCTTTCCTTATGGCCTCGTATTTACCTGCTGCCACTTGGGACATACTTAATTTAGCAAAGACAGCTACTGGGAACGTGGTTTGGTCTTCTAACTCTGATTAGAAATTAAAATTAAACCTAATATTATGTCAAGCTCCAAATTTAAAACCCAAATCTTCACCAGCATCTAAGCCTGACCTAGACAAAACACGTTTTTGTTGTGGACAGCAGTGGATTGAAGCAGCTCAATCCCATAGCAAGCCCTTCTGCTCAGTTGCTGCTTGGTTCTGCTACAGCAATGTGGTATTTGCAGACACAAAGCTGCCCTTGAAACTCCAACCCAATAATAATTATTATGTACCTCATCCATAACAGAACCCATGGCAAGCATGTTGAACCCTACCCCATCTTACATAAGCTCATGTCTCATTTGCAGTCTCGGTTTTCTTCAAAACCCAAGACCTGTCTACAAGCAGCCAACAAGCGCTTCTGAAATGTACAGAAATGCTGCTCCCTCCCCTCTCCTGTGAGCGGCACACAGGCATCCTCTCCCTGCCCAGGTGCCTTCAGAGAACTGCACTGGGATCCTCTCCCTGTCCAGGTGCCTTCAGAGAACTCCTTCCTGGGATCCATAAGGGATGGACACTTAGTCACAGGAGAGAGCAGCTGTCAGACCCTGCTCAGCCCCCAGTGACCTCCATGGAAGGCTCCAGCGAGCATCCTGGAGCAGATACTGCAGCAGAGCAGCAGCTGAAGGCCACGAGACAGGAGAGCTGGAGAGGACACAAGCAAGGCAGGAATGCTGCGAGCTCCGAGTCGCCAGAGCTGTTCTTTTGTGCTGCAACATCATCAATCCACAGATGGTGTTACAGGATCCTTCTGTCCCTGCACACACCACTCGAGGCTAGACCATCTACACCTCCTCATTTCCACTTACCCTACCCAGAACCCTTATGTTAGTTTATTACAGTAACAAAGGTTTAATGGTCCAAAACTGCAAGAGAGGAAGCAGTTTAGCCATTCAGATGGCAGTAAGCCATTTCTGTCAGAAAGGATAAGGAAGCACAAGAACAGATTACTGGGAGAAATACAGGATCTCTCATGATAACAGCCTTTGATAAGAAGACAAACATGCATCAAGATTCTCAGAAGAATATGATTCTCTTAGAGAGGAATACTGAGCAGGTAATTTCTTGGTGCTCCTTCTGATCATTATACAATGTAAACCTGCTACTGACATCCCATAGAACGAGATCTGAGCAGGGTTATTACAGAGCAGTAAATTTTACTTTTTTCATGCTATCTTCTCTTTCTCTCTGTCAACTTTCTTGCCTAATTTATTATTTTTAGTATTTAGTATATTTAGTATTTTTACTCAACTTTAAGGCAGGAGTTATGTTACATCTAATTATTATTAACATCTTATGTATCACTATCTGATGACTATTCCCTTTCAATACTTGTTCAAAAAGCTTAGAGAACACACTCACCTTGCTAGCAAGCTAGGGATGCTCCTTTGCATCCCCTCTTGTTCACACCAGTGGGGCTGGCCTGGGCAATGTGTAAACAAACACACACACATATATATACACATAGATATTTTGTTACTGCCTTTAGGTGCTGGTATTGTTAAAGAAATTCCAAGTGCCATCTGCTGGGAAAAAACTTTCTCTGAGGCAATGTGCTGTACTGACACAGCTGACTGCACTGCTGGCAGCATAAAGGGGCACTTATTTCTCAAGAAGAAGCTTTATTCTGTTAATGCACCAACTTCCAGCAGAGATCCAAAGGACAAACAAAGTCAGGGTCAGGATGAGTGGAACAACAGCAGGATGAAATCTGTCAGAGAACACAAACCTCTGGACCTATGTCACAGCATGACAGCCTGGCAGCAAGAAGGAGCTCATTTTCAAATCCTCCTACTTCACTTGAACCTCCCAAGTGTTCAGGTTACAAACACCATGATCAGACTCAGGAGATGGAATGCATTTTAAAGACAAGTTGCTAAGCATTAAGTGAATAATTCTCAATTTACTTGCAGATTGAAAAATCTCTACAAGCCTATGAGACAGGCAGCTGTCCTTGCCATGTCAGAACAAGCAGACAGGAATTCAACACCCACTTTCCAGAAGCAGTCTTCACTTTCCTGTACCCAGCAGTCAGCACCAATAACTGTCTTTAAAATCAGCAGCAACATTTGGCTTCTACACTCCTGGCAGTCTGACTCCACATACTGTGGTCACAAGCACAGGACTGAGGAAAATCAGCTTTGCTAACACACCCTGCACTGCCACATGTGTTGAGAGCACAGTTAGACATAACTCCAAAGCAGACCCAGATATCCACTGCCATCAAATAGTTTGTCTGCTCTCTCTTTAAACCCCCAGCAACAGATCCCCACTGATAGCCTTGACTGGATCACAGGAGTCACTTGGATTAGGTCTCATTGATCCAATGGAGAAGTACCTTACAATTAGGTTTCCTTGGAATCAGAATTCAGATTGCAAAATTGCCATAACCAACACTTTGGAAGGGGAAAATATACAATTGGAATGTAAAATAAGATCAGTAAGTAGAAATCTCAGACACACAAAATTATTTCTCCAAGTTTTAAGATGCTGTCTTAACAAGGCAAACAAAACAAAACCCAGAAATGCAACTGCTAGAGACAAGGCCCTTAATTCTCTGGTGAAAATGGAAAAGGACTGGAACCAGTGGTGGATGTAGGAGTCCACAAATGGTTGAGTTAATTAACAGACAATCTGACAATCGCTATCTGCATGCTTTATGCTCTAAAACCTTGAGATCCAATTTAAGTCCTCATCTAAGGAATGAGAAGTCCCTACCACAGACAATGTATATCCACTTTTTCCTAGAATGTGTCCTGAAAACCCTAAACTGCTGGAGGCAGCCTCCTAAAGCTACTGTTAAAAAGTAGGCAATTAAACATCACCTTCTTTTTGGGATTATTTCCACTGTAACTTCATCTGCAAGTCTAGGTGAGAAGTGCAGAACCACACAGGCAACCTAAACTGTTACTCCAAAACACAGTATTGTCAAACTAGAAAGGAACAGGGTGTTGAACAAACTGTAAAATGTTTTGACTTAAAAGTGTTGTACAGCAGATGGAGCTACAAGGATGGCCTACAAATAGCCACCTACACTTGAGAACAACCAGCAATGATAAATATACAGAATCCATCCCATCAAGGGAGTATCTTCAACATCTTTTCTTTCTACTGAAAAATGACACACAGACATTCACAACAAAGCAACTCTCAAAGTTTCACATCAACAAAGATTTAAAAGAAATAAATGCAATTAGTTTTGCAATGCTTATTTAGATGTTGCGTAAAAGTTCAAGTTCTTCTCCCGACCAATATCCTTCATTGTGTCATTTTTGCTTCTGTTCAGAGAGATAAAAGCAGGACAGGGATGGGGATAGAGAAAAGGCATTTGTTGTTTCACCATATGGCAGTGACAAAAGTGACAATCAGTTTGTTTCAAATCAGATTCCTCCCGGAAGATCACGAGTCTATCCATTACCATACTTGCCAAGAGTATTTGGACACTCTTCCCTTTTATCAGAACTAAGCCTACTGCAAGGGTTCCACAGGTTCCCCTTCATCTCTTCCATGTTCCTCTCTCCAGAAAATGATCCATCTGGATGACCACTGGATTTGCCAACCAGATCCAGCAATGCTCCCAATTGCCTGATGAATTTATTTGGCAAAAGAGAAAGTCTGTTTTCCAAATGAAAACTTTCCAATTTAATCTCCACAGCCAAGTAGAAATATTCATAAGTTATAAATTAAGTGCCTACTATCTCTTCCTTCAAAGAAATGAAGGAGTTGCAGGTGAGTTTCTGTTGATAAATCCAAAGACTTTGAGAAATCCTGTGTAAGAAAAAATCTTCACCAACTGCACACACTATTTCACATCAGTTCAAACTGATTTCTTGCTACGGCTTTCAAAAAATCACTACTGAAATAAGCAGCTAGATTCAAAAGTAGTTGAATCTATCAAAGCTAATAACATTACATAACAAAAAAATGAATGCTAGTTTGGGTATCCAGTTTTTTATGTTTGAAGTTCAAATGAGGGTTCTGAGAGGGAAGTTTTTGTATTAATCTAGGCAGATATGTGCTAACATATGTAATTTTTACTTTGACTGTACTAACAGGGAATGGCCATCATTGTCTAATAACCTGTCATCCCATTACAAACCACAAAAAATAGGTCTTCACACATGCAAGCAGGTTATGAAATAACTGATCTACACCAAATGTAAAACAAGCTTTCAAGAAGTCACTCAGATGCTTTTAATGAATGTCTGCACACTCCCACGAGTCCCAGGCTGGAACAGCTCCATCACTGACACTCTCCTAGTGCTGAGGAATCCAGTGGGCACAAGGATTTCCATGGCAGTGTACATATGGCAAAGTGATATAAACACAACGGTGCACGTAACATTTATAAAAGTACAAGCAGTTTTTTGGTATCATTAATAACACAGGAGAGATTTAATAATGTGTTTTCCTTTAATCCAAAAGTAAGTTATTGGAGGCCCCCTTCTGTGTGGATAAGACATTCTTGGCCACCTCCCTCCTCCCATCCTCACTTGTATATGCTGAGGACAGAATTCCAAACATTTCAAGAGCTGTAACATCTCACTTCATGTGGTACCTTCTCACCCTCAACTTGCCTAGGACAGAATAGCTTAAAATTCCTGCAGGACAATATAGGGTTGACCTCCTATACTCCAAAACCTCTGTAGAGTATTTTTAGAGGCTCAAACAAAATGTACCTTGTCACCTTTCAGTTCAGACAGTGGCCCTAAACTAGATTGATCTAGATAGGACAAACTGAGAATTAAGGACCAAGTTTCATAAATTGCTTAAGGAAAATTTCATTAATGACAAACAAGTCTTGTCCAGAACACTGTTTCACAGGCATCCATAAATACAAATAATGTAGAGCTGGGATGAGACTGAGAAGTGTTCACATTGTGTAAACTAAAAAGGGAAATGCACAACATCTGCAAATCAGCCACATGGAAAAGGTGAAATACTTCTTTGCCAGGCTCTAAAACTGAAGTCAGCAATCCCAAACAGCAAGTCACCATGTCACTGCCACTGTCTGGCACCCAGCAGCTACTCGGAAACATCAAAGAAATCATGTCCAAGTGCACAAGTCCAAGAAACCAAGTGCCAAAACCAAAAAAGTAAAGCAAAACTGCATTGCAATACTTTCTCAGAACAAAATTCCACCAGGAAGATGCTTTTCTTGGGACGAAAATCCTTAACAGAACATCAAAATAGCCCTTCTCCTTAGGTAAAGATCTTCTATTTCTTGTGGGCCTGTCACGTTATGTGTTCAGCCATGATCTTCCACAATTCCTGTAGGAGCAGAAAGAACACACACAGGCATTTTCTCACATCAGTAGGCTGCAATTATGAAAAAGTTCACCATGCTCACTGTAAGACAAGTTTTAGGACATACCCTATACTTCCACCTACAGATGGTATCCATCCATGAATGGATATCAAATCCATCTGTGTAACCTCCTGGAACAACTACCAAATTATCTTTGAAACAGAGCAATATAGCTGACTGCTTCATTCTTGTAGCATGATTTTTAAGAAAATGTACAGTTAGTACAAAATAATTTGTTTAAAAATAGTTTGAAATTAGCTCAGTTGGTCAGAGCATGATGCCAATAATGCCAAGGTTGTGGGTTCAATCCCTGTGTGGGGTCATTCACTTAGCTGGATTCAATGATCCTTGTGGGTCCCTTCCAACTCAGAATATTCTGTGATTTCACTGATCTGCATGATCTTCTGCAGTATTTTGTCTGATAATCCTGCTCTTTTTCTTAGGCTGTGTTGACAAATGGTTTCAATAATGCTGGTAAAAAAGCAGCTGAAGAAGTAATTTACTGAGGAATCAAAGTCTCACAAATGCATGGCTTATATAAACTCCCCCCTTTCTCAATTTTATAGATGACAAGGATGAAAAATCCTTAATCACTTAATTTCTTTAGAATATATTAACACATGCTTTATCTGCTCCACAAATGATAATTAAGCAGACTATGAAATACTCTTCACCATGACATCTTTCAATTGTGGCAATAGACTTAGTGATAAATAAAAACATAGGCATTTAAAAAATGTATAGATTTCAAGGATCAGCAGCCTGCCTCAACGTAGCCAGGGAGTGAGTTTACACATGTAGGTATAATCCAGGTTACTTTTTTGTACTTGTAAAACTTTTAACCAAGTTTTACACACATTTTATGCCTAAAGGTATCAGCATTAAGTAAAATAAATCAATCTGATGAATTAACTGTGGTCTCTGTCACCTCACTATGCATACACACAGCAATAGTTGACTACAGCAATATAATTTCTTGTACCAGATTTGCAATCCTGTACAAGATTTGGAAGTTGTCTAAAAATATGAGTTAGATTGGATTGTTCTAGAAGCCAGCAGACTGTCAGCTACCCTGTATAATATTCCTAAGGGCAGATAATTTGGAAAAAAATGGAAAAAGAGAACCATAAGTGCTTGAGAGGTAATTAGATAACCACAAATATTATATCTGGATGTTTCTCAATAACAGAAGTTTACAGTTAATTGACTTCTTCATAGATATTACAATGTTATTTCCTGAACTCTGAACTGGGAAAGGAATTACTACAACTGTGAAATGAAAGCTCTCCTACAAGAAAATAAATGAGAAGAGATATTGAACATTTTCCAGTTCAATCACAAAAATGGCATTTTACAAAGTAAAAGTCTCTTATCCTTTGAGGAACTGAATGCAATCTCAGCCACTCTACTGCTGGTGATAGAAAATCAACTCTGTCCAAGCCAAAACTAGGACATGTCAATCTAGTACAGATTATGTAAGCACAAACAAGGATCCTTTTAAATCAAGAAAGCTAAATGGAAATGAAAGATAATGTTTATTCTCTTGTTCTTATTTCATGTTACATAAACAGCTGATAACTAATTTGAGATGATTAGCCTGACACATTACATTTATTTCCATGAATGCCACTTACCAACTGCTCAATTCGCTCATAAACAAGGAACTGGCAGAAATCAAGCTTAATGGGCTCCACTGTATATTTCATTTTTCCATCTTGGAGGTTCTCCAAATCATTCAGAGTATTTCTAAAGTGACTGTAGGCTTCACATGTAACATCCATATGTCTTAAAGTGAAGTTCAGCCTGGCAAAAGAACATTTCATTTAGAACATCTCTCCTATACTGGCATCTTAAATAGGTTTTTAACTTTCCTCAGCTAATGAAAAAATGGGTCTTCTCAGCATAATTAACTCCCAATAGCCAAAAAATGTACCCCCCCACACTCCTGAAAAGCAGAAAAGATGTTATGTCAGCATCAATACACAATAACTCTTGAATTACTCTTTCCATTGATTTTAGGGCACTTTGCCACAACAGAATTATTGGCTTGGCTTCCTAGACAAATACCTGGCAACAAACCACGGGAAGAGTTATTGCTTACATATCTCCAGAGGTTTAAGCAAAGCCTATTTGTGTATCAGCTTATGAACGGACTCCAACACACATCTATTTAAAAACATTCAATGATTCCTTGAAAGCAAACAAGAGAAGCTGTTCTAGAGTTGCTCAAGCTGGGAAATACGAATCTTAATTCTAAGCCACTTCATTCCACTCTGTGACCTCAGAAATATATAGCAGATGTTGTCAGGCATCATAGAATACATCAATCTAGCCACCTATTTATCCTTATTTGCACAGAGGTTTCTCAGGTGAGGCAAAGGCAGGACAACAAAAGGCAAACTCTTGTGAAACTCAAATTCTGAACTGATAAAAATTAAGCATGTAGAAAAAATAAATGCTTGTCCTGAGCATATACTGCAGCCTGTCATCAACTGATACAATGAAAATCAGAAGCCAACCTTTAATTAAAACACACAAAGTTTTTAGTGCTTTTTATTTTAAGTTCTTGGTAATACTTACCTCTTTTCTAGTGCTAAGTAAACTGTGCAAGAATTTTTCAAGTTGTGTGTGACTCTATATAGAGTTCTGAACAAGGCATCTGTCAGGTCATCATCATAGAACACTACAAAAAACAAGATTAAGAGCATATGTATAATTAAGGGTGTAATTTATTTAAGTCTCCATTATGAAACAACAACAGGCCTTAGTTTGATTACTCTAACCAAACAAGTCACTATTTTGTCTAAGTGCAAAGTACATTTTCAAAGGCAACAACTGACCCTGTAAGGGTATCCACTGCTGCAATTTATGGCAGGCTTTCTTTAAGCTTTCTCTCACACCAATGGGAATCACTTGTCAGATAATTTACAAACTTGCACATGAATTATCTCAGTCTGGAAATAATCTTACTACAAAGAAAGAAAACAGGATATCACAGAGTATAGAGCCTTTTTTATTACAAAAACCCAAACCAGGCCAGAATTAATTTACCCTTATAACCAGATCTCCTTTGAAAGCAGTCTTGCAACTCCTTGCAATATCTTAACTAAAACCAATTCTCCATTATCTATAGCTCAAAACAACAGTGATTTTCCTATACAGATAAGCTAGCTTGCCATTTCAAAGTCCTTCACTTAAGCAAGAAAAAAAGCAGAAGTGATATCCAAAGGCATAGACTCCATGAGAAAGTGCAGCACCTGGACCTGTTATTCACATTATAGAAAATCTTAGTCTAACGACCTATTTATCATTATTTGCACAAAAGTTATGTAATACAAGACAGCAATAGGACAACACAACTCTTCTGATTCATCAGTTACTTGAGATTGTGTAGAGCAATTTATTTAGTCACAAAGAATTAACACACCAAAGAAAAGGAAGAGCTAGTAGCTTGCAACATCTGTTTCCCCATTGCTAATTCAGAATGTAAATACAAGTGTTTAGAAAAGAAAAACACAGGCAAGAACACTTAAGGCAGAGCTTTGGCAAATTAGGTAAGGATCTGACCTATTAGATTTTAAAAGCAAACTAGGCATGTTTAAATTATTACTCATTATGCGTGAGTGTTTGATTTAAAAGCTTACTGTTTATATTTTCCTACCATCAGCTGCCATTATCACAGAACAGTGATCAAGCAAATCACCAATCTCTTCTTCAGACCAGCTATAAGGAGCTTCAGAATCTGTAAGAAAGAATATGGCTCTGGTGTACATGATTAAATGTCTCAGATGACTGGAGAAAAGGAACTTCTTAGCTCCTGTGGGCATCTGCTACTCCATCAACAGAGCACATCACTAAAGGGAAATCAAAACCTTCCTTCCCTCGGTCCTCTGCTTTCTCTGGGTTATGTCCAACCCCCCCAAGGCTGACTGACAAGGAAAAGTTTTCTTTCACTTCAGAATTCACAACCCTGTAGCAAGAGCACAGCTTTAAATACTTTGAAGCAAGTACTCCTTTAAACAAAACCCCAGATACATCTTTATATAAGTTTTGACTATTCTTCATATTTTATCATGCTTCTAAAAAATTATTTTTCTTTAAAAGAATCTATCTGAAAGTCTAATAAACACAAAACCTTTTCAACTGGCAGTATCAAATATTACCATTAACCAGAATTTTTTTTTTGAGGCCCAGGAGAGTCTTTTGAATATGTAAGAGCAAACACCAAGCCCACTCTAAAAAGGACCATTATAAGCACCTACCAGTGCAGAATTCATCTTTCAGCCAATCCAGTTCTTTCACTTTAACTTCCCCTCCTGTGGGTGAAGAAAAATCACACCAGTAACAAAGGGCCTTTCAGACAGCACCTGAGCTGAAGTAAAGAGTAAAAGTCTGACCATACAGCACTTACCTCCTGGCTCCATCAGATGTTTGTTTAATGCAACATTTTGCTCACACATGGCCAGAAGATCTTCACCAACATCTGGAAAAGAATGATATCAAAAATAAGAACATTTTGTATGGGCCATATATGCCTCTCAGACTAATACTTGAAGTTTCTCTCAAGTCCATGAGATTAAGGAAAATTCAGAGCAACTCTGTCCACTGATGACTGCTTCCCTAGATTCCTCCTTCCTTTTGTCTTTCAGTGCTAAGCTCTGAGCAACCCTTGAAGAAAGAATTTAGATCCCTACACTACCTATTTTAATCTAGGTACCCTGTCTTGAGTTCACTGCAACATCTCTTGCTTTTAAACTCTTGAGCTTTCTCAGCCCCTTGAGAAAGTTCCTGTTATTTTCCAGTAAATACAACTTGATAAACATTAATAAAAAATGATTAACTATAACTGAACAGATGAATCTGAAAATACCAACACGAAAACACCGCTTTGGGAAGTTTCATGAAAATATTTAACTGAAAATAACTGCTTTACCTGTGCAATAAACTCTCTTGGCAACTGTTCCCATGACAATGCTGGTAATTCCAGTGCCACCTCCAAGCTCCAGCACGGAGCAACACCTGAACGTGTCCCTTTTAAAGAGAATGTAATCAGCCAGAAGGAAGGCAGCACGCCAGACCTGGGGACAAGGGAAGCTGTTAAAACTCAGGCAGTTCTGAAGCACCTTCCACGAAAATCAAGATACTATAGGGCACAACACATACTTGTTTACCAACGTCTTCTAAGGGGGTTGCCATAGTGTGCTCTGTGGAAAGAGTAGAGAGAAATAATTACCTCAAAATTGTTCAAATCAAGTTACACAGTGACAAGTTTGAAACTGAGGCTATGCTTCCCTTTCAGATATAGAACTAAACACTCTTCATTCTACAGAATAATGCTAGATAATGCCAAACTCCCACTCTAAGGAGCACTAAGTTTCCCATGGTATACAACTGCCCAAATCCCTTCCAGAGAAAAAAGATAAACTTTTATTTGCAATATCACAGTATTATGTTCATTATCTTCTTTCACTTAAACTGCTGTTCCATTTCTAAAGAAAACCCATTTTTCTTTTGTTTTACAGAAACATATTTGCCCCATTTCTCCTTGACTGAAAGCTTATTACTTACCTATTTTAACAACATCACTGCAAGTGCACTCCTGCTCTTCATCTTCAAAAGCATCTTCTTTCCCTTTCATCAAAATTACAGGGCACACTATATCCCTCAAAAGATCCTCTGCTTCCAAATCAGAGGCACTTCGAGGCCTTCTGACCACTTCCAAGTCTCCATCATCATCCAGCAGAGCTTCTACTCCTTCACTATTTAATTCTCTTTCATTTTTTATGTTACTCCTGTCCTTGTCACACAGTTCATCTCCACTTCTGCACCGGTGTTCTCTTCCTGTTGTAATTTCTCTCACGTGTTTCCCAGATGCCAAATCTTCTGTGCTCCAAAGGAGTTTGAAATATGACAGGAATACTGTAAGAACACAGCGTGGGGGGCAAGGGTTAAACACCAGATGAGGCAGAACCTGTGCACAACTTCCACATGCATGAGATCTTGGTATGCATGACATGTATTAAAAATCTATAGAATAAAAAATTATACAGGTATCTTGAAATATAGTTTCATCTGCTATGAAGAAATACTTTTGTTATTAAGTTTTCTCAGTAGAAATAAATGAAGCACTTTCACAGTCCACTGGCTGACTCAGCATTTGCACAGTCACAACAGGCATAATCATCTGATTTAGTAACATTAACTATTGGCAGAAGGGATGGTTTCTTACATCCTCCAAAAGTTGTTCTATTCACACGAGTTCAAACCAAGTTGAAAGCAGGATCAATAGAAGTTAGAATTCCATCAGTTAGTCCTTCCATCTATGTTCATTCCCAACAAAAGGGAAGAGGTAAAGTGTTTGCCACCACTGCTTTCAACAATTTCACAATTTATGGAGTTCTACTCCAGTTTCTTTAGGCAAGACATTCCAAGGTGGTCTACTGAAATCTGACTGAGGTTCCTCTCTAGGGAGACCAGTTTTAGCTAGATCTAATAAAATCATCATTGCCTGTGCTAGAATGAGAAATATTTAAAGTCTCCACTGTTTGCATGATGGCCAGATGAAACTAGAGGATGCCATCAGTGAGTGAAATGCTTTTGTTCTCAAAGTCCATTTTGATCCTCTGCATTTCTACAGCACTCAAAAGGTGGAAAGTCAAACAGACTCATAGGGGAGGAGACAAAATCCCCAGAAACTTCCCTAAAACACAGCAAAATGGCAGTGGTAGATTATTATGGCATTAAAGGCTGTCATAACACAATCCAATTCTTGTCTCAATAACCAGAGGAATTTCCCAGAGAGAGCTCATTCAGAGTAGGCAGGACACACTGTCACTTCTTTCTGTTAAAAGGTTCTTTGCACCAAGCAAAATCACGGCAAACACATGTCAAGCGGCATGAAGACCCACCACAGCATTAATTACCTGGGGTTTGACCTGAACAGGGTCAAAATTATTATTCATTTCTTTGTCAGACCTAGTTTTGTAATTTTTCACATTGCCATACATCAGAACAGCTTCAGAAGTTACTCTTTTTATGTCACAACTGGGTTTGATAAAACAATTAACACTTCTGTCACAGCAGGACTTTTGAACAGAATATTTTGCCAGCAGCTCCAAGGGAAGCCTCCTTGACAACTTTATAGCCACCTACAAGTTGGTAATCAGCCAGGGGCATTTGCCAACTCATTTCTTCTATAGCCTTGACTCTTCAAATTCTATGCCAGTTAAAACCATCGCTATTTTGAGTTTTGTTGCCATTTTTTTTTGAAGCAAACACCCCTCCAAAAAAAATCCCAACCCTACCAATAAAAAATAATCAAAACCAGAAAAACATCACAAAAACCAAAAAAAGCTGCTAGGCCCCTCTGGAATTGATGGTAAACCATCACATAAACATTTAATTAAACATAATAAATTAATTAGTGATAGTTTTTATTTTAAACTTAAGTTACACTATTTAAAACCCCCTGGGTTCTCACCTTTTGTTTGTGTTCAAGGAACATCATAACCTTTTTTTTTTTACTCATGATTCCCAAAGTGCTATATTGACACTATAGCTCAATGAATAAACACATAAAATTAAACCTGCATGCAAGTAAATTTGGTTACTGTTTGTCAGAAAATAATTTAAAGTTTAATTTTTAAGACAGGCTGTCTACAAGTTTTCATTTCTGGAGTTAATTTCTTGAGGAGAACACAGCTAGCCCTCTTTCTAAAGATTGAGTAGGAGGTGATTCTGCTTATAACTGGAATAAAATATGTAACTATTAATATCAACCACTCAGAGAAGGATTCAGCCATTACAAAGACGTGAGTACAGTTAAAATATAGCTCCATCAGTGTAAGCATCCATTACCTGGCTGTCCAACTGCATTCAGTCGTACCATGAGGTGTCTTTTGCTTGAACAGTGCAAGTGAACATCAGACAGCACAGTGTCACTTCTAAACGTGGGGTTATCCATCTCCTCCTCTGCTAAATCTACCATGGTGTGCTGGTGAGAGGAACATCTGCAGTGCTCAAACAGTCCCTTATGCAGTGCAGCCACGAAGGGATTCCATTCTCTCCCATTTACAGGCATCCAGCAACAGTTTTGCTCAGAAAGGAAACCTCAGGACATCGTTTCTGAGAACATGTGGCAAGGGGTGATCGTGCAAGCTCCACTACTTGCTCCAAGACAACAAGTTGGTCATCAGGATATTCAGCCTACAACCAAACACAGGCAGCTTTTAGTGGTACCCTGACACTGTATGAACATTGCTCCAGCAGTATTTCAGAAGACAGAAATCAGATGACACTGTTCAATAAAGTAGCAATGCTCCAACATCCTCTTTTACAGAATCCTCAAACACATAACTTTAGTTACAGCTTTAGTTCAGTAGCAGCCACTGAGTATTGGACCACGAGCTACTAATTTGCTTGTGGTACAGACAACCTCTCCTGAAAAAACCCAAATGTTACCATGACTGCACAGAATTACAATGCTAAATCAAGGTCTTCAAAGGAAATAAGGCCATTTTCTGTGCTGGCACTAACATCTTGAACGATTATGCTAAATTTGCTATTATCTACCTGTGCTTGAACAAGATCACTGGTTCAGGCTGGAAGGGACCACAGTGGGCATCCAGTCCCACCTCCCTGCTCAGGCAGGGTCATCCCAGAGCACACGGCACAGGATTGTCTCCAGATGGTTCTGGAATATCTCCAGTGAGGGAGATTCCACACTCTGAACAACACGTTTCAGTGCGTGGTCACTGAATAGGAAAGTTCTTCCCCATGTTCAGGTGGAGCTTCCTGGGCTTCAGTCCCTGCCCGCTGCCTCTTGCCCCATTGCTGGACCCCACGGAGCAGAGCCTGGTCTCTGCTCTGACGTCTCCCTCTGATATTTATATACGTTAAAAAAGTCCTCTCTGAGTCATTTCTTCTCAAGGTTAAACAGCCTCAACTCCCTCAGCCCTTACTCGCAAGAGAAATGCTCCAGACCCGTGATCAACTTAGTATCTCCCTGCTGGACCATCATAAACATCCACACTCAAAGCACTCCAAGCTCTAGAGGCAGCCTCTGTATCTGTAGCCGCGCAGTTCTGTTAACTCCGGCCACACCTGCCCCAGCTCTAACCTGTCCCTTGCCGGCGGGACTCCGCGCAGGAGCCAGCCCAGCACCGCCGGGCACTGACCCGGGGACGCGCCGGGGCTGCCGTTCCCTCTGAGGGACCCACGGAGCCTACGTGGGGTCAGCGCGGCCGGGGCGCGGCTCCGCGGGCACGGGGCGGCGGCGGGAGCGCGGCCGGGACCCTCCTGTGCCCCGTCCCCACGGCCGGACCCTCCTGTCCCGCTTTTCCGTTCTCAGAGCTCACCTCTCCGCGTTGGCCCCTCAGGACTCGCCGCTCCCGCGTTCCCCGCCCGGGTCCCGCCTCTCCCGGCCCCTCCGGCCGCCTCCCGGTGTCGCTGCGGAGGCGGAGGCTCCTTCCGGCTCCTTCCGCTGACGCCGCTGCCCGGCGGCCCCCGCGGGTGCTGCCGGCCGGGCGCTGACCCCTGTGCTCGGGGGGTGACTCCTGTGCTCCGGGGCTGACCCCTGTGCTCGGGGGATCGCCCCTATTTAGGAGTTACCCAGCTCTGAACCCCCGGTAAAAGCCTGCCAGGGGAGGCGGGGAAAGGCAGCGCCAGCAGCGCAGCTCAGGCTTGCGCTGAAGCATCCGCAGGACTTGCTCGGAGTTTCAGCACGCGTTTCCTGCTCTCGTTCGTTTATTAATTGTTTTTAGCGTCACTTGCCCTGTCTCGGTTCATCTGTAGTTCCATGCAAAATCTCCGAACTACTTGAAAATAAAGTGGAAAAACCTTTGCGGCGGCAAATAGGCGTTTCTTCCTTAGTCCAGATTATGTCAGTATTCTATTACCAGTGTAAGATTAGCTGAAGCAACAGCTGTTCTCGTGTTTGGGGGATTGGAGGTTTAGTTGCTTAATTCTGGAGAGTTTTTGATGAGGTATAAACCAGGTGAAATAAACAAGACTGAGTTAAGCATTGAGTGGAAATACCATAAACCAGTCTTTTGGAGGCTTTAAAAACAGAAATCTGTCTAAAGAGATTTAGACCACCAGATTTTAGTATCTACATTTTGGACCACGGTGTCTTAGGTAGTCATTTCCCATCTGAGCTCGTCTACAGTGAGAGCTGGCTACTGGTCTGGCTCTGGGGCTGTGTGGTCAGTCGTGCTGTCCAGAGGGTGCAGATGGTGTGTGGGCACAAGACATCTGAGCATCTGGACACGCTGAGGCTGACCAGCCCTCTGTGCAAGATCACGGACAGAGGTGCTTCAAACTCCCGTCTGTGTTTTAGTTCCCCTCCTTGGCAACTCTGCCGAGGCTGCTGAAGTTGTTTTATCTTTCAGCAGGAGGATCTGGTTCAAAAGCAGACATTTACATATTAATTACTTGTCATATGATGCTAATGGCAATTGCTAGAAATGATCCTTGTATTTTTCTTGAGTAGTAGGAAGACTTAGAGTCAATGCTCAAAAAAACCTTGGAATGAAATTTATAGTCTGTATCTATTTCTAGATGTCTGCTTCTCATCATCTGCTTCAACAAAGCCTAAGAATTATTAAAGAATGCAATAATCTTTCTCTGTTTTTACAGTCAAGAGTGTTGAGCGGCAATGAAATGGAAAACACAGCAAGCCGTTCAGATCTCTCATTGCAGTTTCTGTGGGGAATTCTATTGGATGAACATTTGAAAAAAATGCTTTGGAGATTTTTTCTCCTTTTATCTGGCTCTTGTGAAAGAGCAGAACATTATTTTACTTCCTGTGGTGATACGCTGCCACATAAATTATTACTGCAGTCTCTCTCTTTGCTGGCATGTTCCTCACTGCTATCGAGTGCTAACAATCTGCAGGCAAAGCAGATTAAATTTGTCACAAAATCTCACCAATCTGCATCAAGAGGCACTTACTAGTACACAGGCTTAGTATAACTAGAGGAGAAGCGAAAAAGCTGCGTTACATGGGGGCTTTTAAACACAAAGGCACATTATGTGAGAAATTGAGCTGCTGCAATTGCTTTTCTAAGAAATGCTTATACCTCGTTTCACATATGCATGATAACTGGGCAAAGCAGGAATGTCTTGTGGCTGCAGAAGGATTTAAAGGAGCCAGCGTGGCTACAGATGTTACAGTGTGGGTGATAATGAAAGTTGTTTAGGGAGATGCAGTTTCTGTACTACACGCAAGAGGGCTTTGGTGGCAAATTCCTGAGATGTACCTCTTCTTAAGGATGCACCTCAGTTATATTTCCCATCTTCCTCACAGCCATGTGACCTAGGAATTTGCTTAAATTTGCCTCACATGCCAGACAACTTTACCAAGGTTTAATTGCTTGTTTTAGATGATGAATTGGTCCAGTTTCATCCATTGATCAAGTCCCAAGAAGCTGGCTGTGCTGGTTACTTCAGATATCTCCCTCCTGTAATCCCCCTTTGAATTCAGTGTCATGTGATGACACTCCATGGGTTTTTTTTGGCAGATCAGGTAATACTGAGTAAGAGTCAGGACACTGTGGTATATGTCTTGTAGTCTCTTGTCAGAGATAAATTCTGACTGGTCAGTCTTTTTCTAAATTCACTGCAGGTTTTGACTCTTCAAAACTGGATGTGTATACAAGTGCATGATGAAAAGATTAAATCTGAGAAGGAATGGCCAAACCTCAGATCAACCAGCCAATAGTTAGTAATTTCCAAGGGCAGCAAATCTGAAAACTGTAACAGTGAATATTGTCTAACAGCTTTTCTCTTTTGAACCCCAGGGGAAGTAATTGTGGTAAGTTTGAAAGAACAATAAACTCCAGAATCCCATTAGCTTTACTGGAAGGCTGAATGGTAAAACTGGGTTTGATTTAAGTCTTCATTCAACAACAAGAACAAAAAAATAACAGGACAAAAAATGTGATATTTCCTGGAAAAGAATTGTGAATGAAATTATGCGTGTTGATTGTGCTTGTTGCCATGGCAGTGATTAATTACAGTGGTTGGTGCACACTTGCACTGACTGGCTTTCCTGCAGTCAGGTGTGTAAACATTGCTGGAATCCCTCCCTTCTTCAATTCACAAATAATCTACTTTTAGTTATGCAGTCACCTCTTCACAGACAGGGCAGAGGAAATGAAATAAAGGAACATTAGGGAAAATTGAGGAATTCAGTGGGATTCTGCTGCACCTGAACAGCTCAGGTTCAGAACAGTTGAGAAGGAAGTGCCCTAGAGATGCATTTTACCTGGGAAAAGTCCTGGGAAGCAAAACTGGTGATTCCCAGAGCACATTGCCCTCGGAATTCTCTGGCGCTCCGATAATCCTGCAAGCAAAAGGGAGAGGGTAAAAGTTACTTACACAAACTTTTCCAGGCTCAGGCTGGAAGAGACTGAGAATTTTGCTGCATCACACTCTGGGGACTAAAAACTGACGACCACTTTGAGAGCATATTCTGAATTACCTTTGTTATTCCAAGCAGCAGATTGATGTTGGCAGATGCAACCATCACCTAGTCTATGCAAAGCCAAGTGTTCCTTCTCCATAAAGCTAAGTCTAGATTAAAATTTTCAGTTTTATGCTAAAGATCCTAGTTTAACATTCAAAGACCTCAGGAAATTGAAACTGAATCTCTAGAGAAACTAATTTGTACCACTGGCTTTTTCTTTTCATTATAAACATTTTCCAATGAGTACATAAAACTGTCTTGTTAACTATGTTTTTAGTTTTCTGACTTTGCAGGATTTGTTCCCTAGTGTGAGAATGAATGCCTAAAAAACTTACGGTGATGTGGAGATGAAACCTTTATGTAGAGTAGATTTACTCTTAATGTAAATGTTTGTCATCAGAGTCTGATCACAAAAGGATCTGGGAGTAGCAGGCTTTAACTTAGGTTTGCTGTAAAGTTAGTCTAGACAGAGTCGACAAGGACCTCCACACATCTTGATGGTTAAAATAGATTATTTAATAATGTTTCTAAAAATAAGCACATATACAAACTTTGTGGGCCCCAAGATTAGAACAAGAACTCTCCAAGAGATAGAGTATCACTGATAAGCATCTCGTACAACACCCAATTAACAGCTTGTACCCAATTGGGTTCAATGTTCCTGCAGTTTTACACCCTTTGCTTTCCCTTGGATTTAACTGGGAAATGACAGTGGTGGATCATTGCAGGGGAGTGATGATTTAGGTGTACAAATGCTTCTGGCTCAGATTTATGAGAAGAGAACTAATAAAACCTCAGCCTAAGACATAGTATTTGTGGGGCTAATTTAAACTTCCAAGTAACTCTGCAAATACAGTTGAAAAAGAGAGACAAGCTTGGGGTCCCAGTTAAGACTTGTGCCCCGAGGCTTGTTCATTTTGTCTCTCTTTATAAGTTAGTCTAACAAAACATTTCACTTTGCTTCATTAACTTTGTATCACTCAAACATTGCAATTACAAGGAGGTAACAGCTGCGTGGTTTGTAGAACTACAAAGGCATTTTCACAGATTACAAATACAACTTAGAAAGGTGAGAAATAGATGGCAAAAGCTCAGAATAATGCTATAGCTGCTTAACAGTGTATTCCTGAATATAAAGACTATTATATTTCCAGCCATATACACCTTTTAGTAGTTTTGCAGAGCAAAATGTGGTCTGTAGCGTTGTTGATTACTGTTTATTTGAACACACTCTCTCAAGGAAAATTTTCCTTTTAACTGATCCTACTGCTGGAACCCTACTGGTTCACGATAGCTTGTTGCCATGGATGGGTAATGATGTCACACATTGTGCCCAGTGTCCATGCCAGAAAATAAATGAGAATGACTTTTTTAATTACTCAGGGTTACTTAGCAATTCCCTGGAAGGCCTGAAGTGAATTACAAGGAAGAAAACAAGATGCCCCATTGACCCTACCTGCACAGTATCTTTATGCCATTGAAGAGATGCAGTAAAACAGAAGAGTAAATTCTCTGCTAATTTGAAAGCAAGGTTCTATTACTGAAATTTGCTTCGTTATTCAACAGATTTCAGCGGACTGAAGGTGAGCAGGAGGCTGGGTGAAGTGTGGCTTTAGGGCTCACATATGAACACCTTGGAAACTACATGACTATAGTTTCTGGAAGAGGACGCTTGTGTCTTTCCATCCATCTGTGACAATGACAGGAAAATGATCCTGAGCATGGTACAGACATCGCTGCATCAGGTAGTAAATGCCACGCTACTGCCTTCTCTCACACCACCTTTCAAATTAGGTTAGAACTGGCCTTTTGAGGTCGGCATCTGGAAGGCACAGAATAAGAGGAAATCTCTTATTTTTCAGAAAGGCTGCAGGAACGCCAACCCTGTCACTGCTCCCCAAACCTCGGCTTCTGCTCCCCTCAAAGACAGCGGTGTTCGGAATCCGGGGTGTTTCACCCCTCCGAGGTGAGCCCATCCCGAAGCCGCCTGAGCGATCGGGATCCCCGTGCCCGTGTTTTTTGCCAGGTGTCCCTTTCTGTGAGGCAGCGCTGGCACGCCCGATCGCGCAGGGCTCCACACACGCGTGCGGGGCTCGGCCGGGGCTGGGCCAGCGGGGGCAGCGGGGTCTCTGTGGGGCCGGGGCTGGGCCAGCGGGGTCTCTGTGGGGCCGGGCCGGGCTAGCGGGGGCAGC
>VZRF01009678.1:108456-141863 GCA_013396875.1 Vireo altiloquus
GGAAGGAGATATCTTTTCATTTGGCTCAGGGAATTAAGGGGCGAAAGTTCTGTGTTAAAGCCATTAAAATGCTAAATAATAATATAAAGAATAGAAATATAAACACTGTATAGTTTATTTACATAAACAATACAAATAATTTAAATATAAGTATTATTATATATAATAATGTAAGATTATTATAGTTCTATATATTAATATATAGGATTTTGCCCATGTAGTTAACTTATATGCTAGGCATATAACTTTTGGCTTTGATTCTGCTATTAAAAGCAAGAAGTAAGTATTGTTTGCCATAGGCAAGAAAGGATATTGCTTCCAGAGGAGCAGGCTACAGGAATTCTCCCTTTGCTGTACTCTGAGCCCCACTGCTATGAGCAGATGTTTCCCTGTTGACTCCAGCAGTCAGGCCTCATGGGAACAACTGGTGCTGCATGCTAAAAATCCTCTTCTTCCTTTCCTTCCCCACCTAGGAATGGCTGTTTTAAAAGCAGATAATATTATATGAATTATATGTACATGTAAAAGATAAATATATATATAGCAAAAAGACATTACAGTGTAATTTTTTCCTTGTCATTTTCCCCCTTTTTCTAATAGTGAGGAGCGAATGTTACCCTTTGATAAACCCCTTCTGGCATGAGAATGCGAACATCACCGATTCACACAGACAGCTTTTGTGTGAGTAGCGTTTATGTTATTTTATATTTCCATCCCTCCTTGGCCATTTACAAGGACTCATTTCTGATTCAGAGGAGAAACTCGCTGAGACAGTGTTTTGATTCTGCTTCTGTACAATATCTGTCACTGCCTGTGGTCTTTAAGTGTGTTTACTGTTGAAATAACCATCTATTTGATGACAAGTTCAGCTAATTTCTTCCACAGGAGCAAGATTTCTCGGACTGGAATAGCAAAGGAAGGTACACCATTGTTAAAAAGAAAAGGCAAAAGTGTTCACAATCACCTCAAAGGAGTCTGATCATTGAAAATGCTCAAGAACACATTTAAACTAATCTTTAAAACAGCTACTTTTCTAGCATTTCAGTGGAATTCCTGGCACTGATAAAAGGCTTAAGTATACGAGAACTTAAGAAAATAAATCAATTACTAAAAGCAGTGTTCAAAGTCTTAGAAGAACATCGCGTTCAAAAACATTAAGCTTCTAATGTATTTACTTCTTTTTCTTTAGACTCATTTGTCAATGGCAGAATGTTTTCAAAAACTGAATATTTTCAAATACTTTCAAGCGTCTCCTAGAAGATCATTTACCATCCTTACACCTTATATTCAGCACAATCCTTTCCTCACACATCCTCGTGTATGGGCTTGCTTTTTACAGTTTTTTTATTTACTCACCTCTTCTCCCTGGCTCTGTCTCCTCCTTGCATGCAGAATATGTGCATTTGTCCTGTTTCTTAGAATGGAAATGTTTCTCTCAAAACCAGCCATTCCCTGGGCTTCTGAGAGCCTTAAAGTGTCTTTAGTTTCTTGGAGCAGCATCTCATGATCCAGCTCCAGGTGCAGCACCCCTGGCAAAGGAAGCCTGGGAGGTGCTGGTGCTGCTGGGGCTGTCACAGCTGTACTGGGAAGGTAAAGTAGAAGGAAGATCCCAGAGGGCTACTGAAGCAGCCATATAAACACATCAACAGGTTCAGGACTAAAAGCCCAGGACGTCTCTCTGTGCTTTCAAACAGGAAGTGCCATTTCTTTAATCTTCCTTGCTCAAAACAGAGGGCTGCAGCTGCTTGACATTGCTGAAATCAGTGGAAGTGATTGTCTGCTGCATCACTCGAGCTTCTGAGGGGTCAGCATTAACTGAACCTGCCTGATCATGTTTCAGGTGTTGGCACCTCTGCTGCTATGGTGGTGACAGTCCAGTATTTCAGGATCAATTCATTGGCTTTTCAAAAGTTGTGTGCATGTTTGCAAAAGGTACATCTGTTTTCTCGGGTGAGAGACTGCAGCTCTTCAGTGAAATAACAAAACAAAAACAAAAGCAATGCTCTTTTGGTTATAAAAATGATGTTGGCTTGGAAACAAAGGACAGCTCTTTGTGAGTCATGAAGTGTAAGAAAATAGTGGATATGAATAAAAATTGGATTAATAATTATGTTTACAGACTCTTCAGGGCCTTGGAGAATTTTTTTTCTCTTGCTTTCACATCAAGTACTATTTTTATGTTCCCGGAAAAAGACTTCAGGTCTGCAAAGACACTTGCATATTTTATTGTAAAAATGATGAGGGAAGAAATCAAAGATATTTCAGTTCAAACTGATAGGTTTAGTGGGAATGCCCTAGAGTTAACTTTTTGATTTTTTTTTCTCAGCTTCAATGCAGTTTCAGTGTGGTGAGGCTACAGCTCATCAGCAGTAGCAGCTGAAGATAGAAACTACCATGACAATACTTCTTCCTTCTAGGAAATACAGATATTTCTAAGTGACATCTGGCTTCATCAGTTCCTGAGATATTACCTTCTATATCAGCCTTACTCTTCTCTTTTAAATGTTTCTGACTGTGGCCACTGAATCATATTTAGGCAGATCAAACCATCTTCATCTACAACACATTTTAACAAGAATTTTAGAGGACAATTCTGTGATTATGGATTGCAGGGTAGTTACAGCAGTTTCTTCATCTGCTGCTCTGTGTGGCAAACAAGCTAATTGCACAGCTTTAATTGGTTACTTCAAAAAAATCACATTTTTTCTCTGTGTGCCTGTGAAGGTGTCTGTGAGGCACGTTCACATGGGATTAATCTCATTCCACCTAGCTGTACACACATATTTCTCACTGTTTGATTGGCATTGAATTCCATGAGCACTGGCAAAATCAAACACATTTCTTTCTGATAATTCCTAAAAATACTTTAAAGGACTGTCTACTAAAGTAGGCCCTTAAGTAACACATTGGTCACATCCCTCATTCTTCAGAGGTTGAATGCAGCTCAGCGCATGTCTTAACTAACACAAGTGCCAAAGAGATGGGAGAAAGTCTGTATGTGAGTGTAAAGAGCTGGGTCTAAGTGGAAACAAAAGTGCTGGCCACTGCCAGAAGAGAAACTCTTCATTAGAGAATGAAAAGCCTTCACGGTCCCCTCCTCCACATTTCCAGTATCTCCCCTATTCATCCCAGCAGATTCCTTTTAGGCTCATTGTGTAGTTCAATTTGAGCTCCTGGCAAATTAAAATAATTGGGCTCACAAGTTAAAATACTGTGCTAAGAGCAATATTCCCCAGGCAATCAACCTAGGGCTTGCCAAGCCTGGGACTGTGACGTATTTTCACATCACAGGAGTACTCCTGAGCTGCTCCTCTAATGGATTAGACACAAACATACTCTCTCCTCTGTGTTAGCCTTCCATTTCTTCTCACCACTCCCCCCAGCTGAACATGCAGTGTATGTTCACTGCCCCTCTCTGCCCCTCAGACCCACGATGGATAAAATACTTCCCTATTACAGATTGCATTATGGCCTGGTTCCTTATTTGTTTAAAACATCAGCCACTGTCCAAAGGAAAATACCACTTGACCGCCTACCACTAGCTTTTCTGAAAGTTCTACATTAAAATTCTTTTTCACTGGAGATGTGCACTTTCGTCTGGCCCAAATGGGATTAAAATGAAAGTGACACTTTTTGTAATTTAGACAGTTATTAGAGTCTCCTGGTGACTACTAGGATTAAAGATAGCCCTCTGAAAATCCCCCTTAGAATTGAAATCTGTCAGCAAAGACATCCCTGATATTTTGCTTTGTGATGTGTTCTCCTGTGCCAGCTTTGGGAGACAAGCAGCAAGGCAACATTTCTCATGAGCTGGATCCAGTTCTCGCTAAATGACAAAATAAGGATGTCACTGACTTCAAAGGAAGCTGCATCAGGAATTCTGAACAGCTTCACCATTTTCCAGTAGCAGAAATGTAACATCCAAACCCAGATCTAGATGTTAAGGGTCACACACAGAGAGAGGGTTTAAGCTGGTGAGTAGAAGGAATGGCAGTGCTTAATCAACTGAAACCTTTTCCCCAAGAGTTTCAACTTTGTAAAAGAATTTCTTGAAGTCAAAACCAAACACCACCATCAACAACAACAATAAGAAAACCAAACAAGAAACCTCAATATCTTATTGGGGAAAAGTTGCTCTTAGATATTTTTGTCATATAAATATTTTCCATTTACCAAAGTCTATATTGTTAATAGTGAGTAAAATACCAGTACAGATTTAGCTGAAAGCAGTACCAATGTAATCCTTGCAAAATGAAAAATATTGAAATATTTCTAATCAAAACCAGACAATTTCTCTTGAATCTCAGCTTTGCACTTGAGCTGCTGCAGGGTCCTACCAGCACTGCAGAGCTGGGGCTGGAGTTATGAAAAATAATGTGAGAGGAACTGGAGGAACTGCTGTTCTTTCTTACTGTCTGTGTGACACACAAGCCATCTGCATTAGGTACCTACAAGGTAAGATCAAGCTTCTGACAATCCTGATTTTTTATCTGTGACTGGAACAACATGGCCAGTGATTGGTTTCCTTTTACAGGTCCATTTTTAGTGCTCTCCTCTATTCCTGAACCATCCAGAAATGAGTACTTAATGGATGTGGTTTGCACTCATATTGTTTTTCCTGTTACAAAATCAAGACTGGAGTGTGCAGCTGCCCATGTACAACTGCTTAAAGTATTCTCCCCAGAGTATTTTTATTTTTTCTTTTTCAGACACGAGTGTAACCGGAACCATGAGGCTGCAGTTTGTGCTTCCTGCTATTAAACAATCTTTGCAGCAGAGGCAGCTACTGATACCTCAGTCGTTTTAATGTAACAGCTGCCTTGGTTTCCTCCTCAACAAAATTAGTTTAATAGTACAGATAAACTTGCCTGGATTTCCTTACAGCATGTGGACCCTGTAACAGTCACTAACCAGCTGCTTTCACTTCACCCTGCTCCTCATGGTCCTGCTTCATTTTTACTGAGTTACAGTTTATAATGTGATAAAGAATGCCCTATTCTTTGGTCACTGTGACATTTTTTTTCTGGGTGATTTACAGTTCTTTACACATTTTCTTTTGGTTTTAAGTTATCAGAAGGAAACAGCTGGGGCTGGAGCAAGAGCCATTTCAGAGGCCAAGTGAAATAAGACCCAAATGATGCACATAGAAGTTCTGGCTTAATTGATCTGGTGGGTGTGTTCCTGTTTCTGAGCAACAGGGCACTGTTCCTTCAGAGAGATGCCAGTGAACATCTGCTTCAGTACTTACAGTACATACTACAGTAAATATATACAGAAATCTGAGATAACTTCAGCACCACTGCAGCTGAGGCCTAACAAGTGACAACTTCTGATAAATGTTCTTGTTTTCAGATTCATTGGTACCACAGCAACAGAATGTGAACCACGTTGCATCGCTCACATTCATCATTCTACCCATTCTTGCTACTGAAGTTTTTTGTCAGTGTCACCTGCTCCAAGTCTAGCATAATTTTATTTCTGCTATCTGCAACTGGTCTTCCTGTTTAGCTCAGAGATTTTTTGAGAAAAGCACCAAGCTGAAACATGACACACACAGACCAGAGCCTGGCTAATCACTCTGGAGAACCCTAACCCTGAGAGCAATCCTCCTCCCTCACCTTTTCTCCTTTGAGCAGGAAGGAATCCAGGCTTTCCTGTCCCTGGGGCCCAAGCCCAGAAGACTCACATTTAGCCACAGATGAGTTCTTTCCAGTTTTTCATCGGTTTTCTAAGTTGTTTCCTTCCTTTTTTCCTAGCAAGCAGGTCAGACTTTCTCTGTGCACTATTTCTTCCTGGCTTTGCCAAGCCCTTCTAGCGCTGCCCCATCGGTTTTGACAACTGCCAGGAGTCTGTTTCAGCTGGAGGTTTTGTCTTTCTAACTGGCCATTTAGTTACTGCTGGGTAAGATAAACAGGTCCTTAATTAAGCTCTTCTGAGCCGCTGCCATTTGAAGTATTTCTGATGAGGTGACCATTACAGATTTCCAGGCACTATTTGCTATTATAAGCTGTGCAAACAAATCCAAAGTTAGTTTGAGGCAATTAAACTCCGGGATGTTAGCAGGAGATGATTAACAAAACTGCTGGGCTTGCACTTGGTTACTTCTGCCACGGCTCAGTGTTTCTGTTTCATTCCACAGATTTCCCTCGCTAACAACTCATCAGCAACTGTGTTGGGTGGTAATTTAGAAGTGCCTGCCAAATTCTCAGATCTGGACACATGCTGCAGATGTCATTGTTACAGATATTTGGCCAAATCCATAGTAAAAGAACTTTGGCTAGCTAATTCAAAACTTCATTAACTCAGATTAAACGATTTCATTCTTTCTGCTTAAAAAAAAAAAAAAAGGGAGTGTTTTTTGAAAGTTTGTTTCAGTATTTCCAAGATTAAACCATTAGATCTTTCATGTTGGACTAACAGGGAACTCAGGTGTTGAGAAACCAATGTGGAAAACTGAATTCTGTTTTACAGGAAAGTGCACGTGCCTCTTCTTGTGCAAAATGCTTAGACTTTTTTTTTTCAATACTAGATTAATTTCATCAATATGAAGACAGTTATATGTTTAATACATAATGCATAAATATGTATTTCAACAGAAACTAGAAAACCACTAAAATTACTGCAAAATTAATGTTTTAACTTCTTTCACAGATGATTATTTAAGACAGAAACACAGTAAAGATATTTTAAGTCATGTTCTTCTATAAGCTAATTCTGTTCCTCTAATCAAGGAATATAATGGCATAATATCATATGCCAGATGGCATGAATTCAGATTCCTGAGTGGTTTCCATGGCAGCATTTTAGAATAAGTTTCCCAGGCAGTTGCAGATTTCATAGTACAAATGAGTATTAGATATTGAACTAGAACACTGGAGATTATAAAAGTGCTGTTTAACCAAATATGATTCTCTAAATATTTGATTTTTAAAAAGCTGCAGGTGATTAATGAGAAGTGTGATCTCAGCTGTGTGTAGGAAAAGTAAGGCTCTGTCACTGTGGGGGTTTCAGATGAGCTGTCCCTAAACTCTATATTTTTACTGAATAGGGCATAAAAATCTGGGTTATTCTGATATTGCAACTGTCACAGACCATTAATTTAATCTAGGACACTCCCAAAAATGTTCTGGTATGGATTTCTTTTCCCTTTCCTTCACAAGGTTCCATTCAGAGCTGTGTTTTACTCACCCACATGTGTCCTGGCTTAGGTTTCAATAGCTGAAATTATACCATGACAAGAAAAGTCAAGGAAATGGCAAATTAGTGCTGCTGTCCTGAGGTGGAGTTTGTCAGCAGTAACTTGGACTAGTGAGAGACTCCTGGAAAATCACAAGGCAGAGAGCCAGTCATGAACTTGTTTATGTTTGTTCTCTCTCAGCAAGGCTAGGTCTGAGGACGGAGTTGCACTGTTCTTACATTCATACTTTTCAAATGTAAATTGCATCCTCCCAAGATTTTATCTTCCCAAGACTTTTTCACCTTTTGCAGGCAAGACCAAATCTAAGAGGACACTTGGATGTCAGAATGGTGGGGAATAATCAAAGTGAGACCAAATAACCATCAGCAAGCTCAAATGTGGCCTAAAGATCACACTCACATTGCTGCTGCCTCTCTAGAATATGAGAATTGAATTGGGTGCCCAATCTATTCTGTCACATCATGTTTCATCACACCCCCAACAACCACTTCTAATACATTAAACTCCTGACCCAAGTTCCATGGCTATTTCTTGTCTTAGAATCCAGCTAAGATTTGCAGGCAGTTTTGACATAGTGTTTTTTTCCCAGTAAGCTGAAGATTGATCTGGCTGTTAGCACTGAGAATTGCTTTAGGTCTGTGTCTTGGCCAGGAACAGCAGCCAAGGCCAGTTTTGCTGAAGGAAGGCCCAGGGAGTGTCCTCAGCTTTAGAATCAAAGAGGGAGAGTGCTCTCTTCAGTGCAGAATGCTGAATTCATGATTTCTGAGCATCAGCTGCTCCTGACAGGGCATGCGTGGGAGTGAATAGGAAAATATAGTACAGTGTAAATAAGCAGAAATAAAAGAACAGTAGTGTCACCTCCCAAAACTTGATCATTTGCCACTTTTCTTTTTCTGTGAGCATGTTCTGTGCTACACAAAACAAATAATTATGTCTGGAAACCACATTCTAGTCAAGTAGAGACATTAATGGTGTCTGCCTTGACATCATGCAGACCCTTCCTAACCTTCCAGGCTTCTGGAACTGAACAGAGATAGGCACACAATTGTGTGTGATCTTTATAATGCTGCTGAAGAGGATAAGCTGGATCCTTAGCCAGTGCCAGATGGAGTATCTCCAATTCAGTGGGCAGTTACAGTGACTTGAAAAAATTGATCATTTGATCACACACAAACTGTGATCTCTTAAGTGATTCCTTTTCCTTGAGAACAGCTAATGGTGTATTGTCGTTCCTCTGAAATAAAATGAGACACTGAAGCCTAGACCTCTTCAGAATATGGATTTTACCTTTTCTCAGTTCCTCTGCACTTTACTCTGGTATGAAACAAATTGATACTGGAACTACTTTTTTTTTGGTTATTATTCTAAAAAAAGGTTGGGTTGAATGTTGTGAATAGATTGCATGAGAGGGAACAATGACACAATAATGGTTTATGATGGAAAAAAAAGTGTGATATGAAAAAATACATAGCAACCCTCTGTTTACACAGTAATTAAAATGTTATAGGGATCAAGAAAGACTAATGTAAAACATTTAGCACAGGAGGAAGCAGGCAGGATAGGTTAATGCACTTAGTGAAGCTGCTGTAGAAAACAATGACAGACAGAACCAGAGCTGGATGGGAAAATTTACCTCTAGCTGATGGTCAGCTGCAGCAAAGGAAAAGGTCAGCAATTTGCTACATCAGTGCAGCAGAGGACATGTGACAGAAGAGAAGCTTTTAATCAAAGCATGGCTGGATCTCGCCTCTTGACAGAGCAGTGTGACTCAGATAATGGGACTACTTTTTATTAAGGTTGCCAGTGCCTACCTGGTATTCAGCGCCTCGCCTGATATCCAGCTGCCTCAGTAGCTGAGAAGAGTTTGATTGCTCATAATTATCTGTGTAGATATATCCTTTTTATCTGTGGTCTCTGTTTGAAACACAGGCTGTGATCCTGTGAGGGCTTCTTCTGTTTGTTACCTTTTCCTCCATACCATATATTTGTCCTGCTGATTTACACTGAAAACCCCGTCCAGGATTTGCAGTTTCTTGTTTGTGCAGCACAGAATGAGGCTTTGATCCTAATCAGGGACTCTGCAATTAATATTTATTAAGTGACACCCATTAATAATTATTAAGTGTCATCCATTGACACTATAATAAAATATTACAGTATTAACATTCTTCATTTTTCTTCAGACATGCATGGAACGTTTGTCATCCTGATGCCCCTCAGCCTGATACTGATGATTTTTGGAGGAATGACTGGATTCATCAGTATTCTTGCCAGGGCCTACCTTCTACTCCTAATGACGGGACTGCTTTTCATTTTTGGAGGTACTAAATCAAACTCCTGGCCTAACTGTTTCAGATAACGAGAGATTGTGTCGGGGAAACATCACTTCATTTCCCAGGGAATAGAAGTCAAGTAGGAATTTTGCTTTCAGGACAATGGTGTTGTTCATTCACCTGGTGTCTGCTGGGGTCCTGACTGAGGAATAGAGCTCCATAGGAAAGGCAAATATCCCTCCTTGTGGAGCAAGTCACCCTTTGAACAGTGTGTGTTTGCTGTGCCCATTATCACAACAGATTTAATAACTTAGCATGGTGCACAAATTCTTTACAGACAGGGTAATGGAGTGATGGAAAATTGACCTTGGAATTACTAAATGATAGGGTAGCACAGATTTTGCAACTATTAAGTTAACTATTAAGAAAACTGATGTTTTTTAAAAGGCATTTGCATTGAGTTCCTGCAAAGGGTCTTATTAGGCATTCCCGGGGTAACTTCATTGCTGGTTTTGATCTAGAGCGGTGTACCCAAACTGTGGGTCCCAAAAGGAAACCCCAAAAAGCTATTTTAGTTGGAGTGTAACATTTCAGTTTGAAGCTAGTAAAATTCTTTGCACTCCTTTTTGTTTTTTTTCTTTTTTGATGTATCGGTACTCACTGTGTTTTAGAAAGTAATTTATGAATTAAAGAACCTAAAAAAATTCTGTCAAAGTAGGAAAACTGTGTTTAAATCTCCATTTTCTATTCCAAACAGATTTTCAGTACTGCTTCACAATGTAACTTAAAACAGAAATTTTTCTCATCAGAAAAGGGGATTCTCAGAATTGGCTCTCATCAGCTGCTCATACAGTCCTATTTTTAGGAAGAAAATGCTAAGAGATTGCTGGAAGCAAATGCTGCTGTCTCAAACTCTTGGCTGAGCTTTTGAGTCTGAAATGCTCTTACACAGACCAACCATCCCCCATTATGATTGTCTTCCAAAAAGGAAGAGCAAGTTATAATTCCTCAGACCATCAGAAAGCTGTATTCACTGAAAAGGCTGGTGGAAAACTACTCCAAATAGTCAGTGAAAGATGAAAAGCTGTGAAGTGCCAAGCATCATTATCCCACTGAGGAGTGGAGCACTGGGCCTTTCTAAGGCATTTGGGGCTGCAAAGAGGGAAAGAAAACACCAAGATAAGGTCGGGAGAGAGGTGCTTGAGGATGTTCTGAGGATGCAGCTGGTGCAGTTTCCCAGGAGAACAGGAACAGAGTGCAGGGTGGCCTTTGGCTGAGACCAGCCCCCCATCCTGAATCTCAGTACTGAAAACAGAGATGCACATGCATTATCTACCTGTAAAATGTAGGACCCGATTTTTATTGTGGGAGGCTTGCTGTCAGACACTGTTTTTCAGTATTTTACAGTGGGAACAAATTGTCCCCAGTGGACACAAATTACCCTGCCTTTACTTCCCTCTCACCCTCATTCCCCAAGAAACCAAACTCAGCTAGAATTCAAAGGTAATCTGTAAATCTGGCCTGGGTAGGATGGGAAGGAGTGGCAAAGAGGCCCTAAGATGTATCCAACTGATTGGTTTTGGTTCCTTCAGTGGCTGCTAAGCAGCTGAACATGTTTCTCTTTTCAGCTCTCGTTACCCTTACAGGGATCAGTGTCTATATTGCATATTCGGCTGCTGCCTTCCAAGAAGCTGTTTGCCTCCTGAGGAGCAAGGATCTCCTGGTGGAAATTGATATCAGGTTTGGCTGGTCCCTGGCACTGGTGTGGATCTCCTTCGTGGCAGAAGTGCTCACTGGGGCTGTGTTCCTCCTGGCAGCAAGAGTCGTGGGTCTGAAACGGCACCGTGATCAGGCTTTGTGAGCAACAGGTGCCTTTGCAACAACAGAGCCCTGCAGAGCCTGATAATTCAGATTACTTGGGCTATCTGGTCACCAGGGGTACTAAGAGTGGCAAGGCTGAGTATCTTGTCAGCTGTTGTAAGCCTTTTTCCTCACAGGTGGCTATAAAACATGAAGATTCTGGTAAATCAGCAAAATGTTCCGGGTGTTGTCAATTAGGAAACCCTTGTGTCCTTAGAAGAAAGTGCATTGCAGTGTATTTCCAGAATAATTTCACCTGGCAGACATCTCAATTCATTGCGTACAACAAGGCAGATTTCTTGCTTTCTTTTCTCTTTTCTGCTGTCTCGGCAAAGTGCCTCAGAGTATCTTGCAGGCCAGATTTTGGTTTCTCCTGAGAGTTCTAAGAAGGACGTGGACTGTTGGAGTGAGCCCAGAGAAGGCCATGAAGATTCTCAGAGGACTCAGCAGCTCTGCTCTGGAGAGGAACTGAGGGAGCTGGGGCTGTTCAGCCTGGAGAAGAGAAGGCTCTGGGGAGACCTTAAACCCAACACCTGAAGGGGTTCCAGGAGAGCTGGAGAGGGACTTTGGACAGGGGGCTGGTGGTTGGAACTAGATGATATTTCACTTCCTTTCCAACCCAAACCATTCCAGGATCCTGCAATCCAGCAGTGACTGTGATGCTGAAGTTCTTGAGTGCAGTGCAATGGTGCACTGCAAGAGAAAGATACAGCTGTTTTCCAGATGTTTCAACTAACTGCTGGAGACAGCCCCAATCTCTCAATGATCAGAAAGGCTACACACTTCTCTCTTCTTTTTCAATTCTGCAATTCAGAAGATGTATCTGATGGATTTTCCAGTTTTACTTTGCAGTTTAGATTATGCTTCTTTTTCATGAAGTTTGTGCACAGGCTTTGTGCTAGAATAAGTTTATCTTGTGCTGAAACTGCTGAGTAAATTGAACATGCAGCACACATGCATTTCATTTTGGGTGCCAAGCAATCTAGTTTTTCCTCTGGGTGTAGCATTTACGAGAACATTTACTTCAGGGCCCACTGAAATTACTGAAGAAATTTTCCCCCGACTGCTATGCTGAATAGATACTTGAATGTGTTAACAGCTCCACTCCATTTCTGTTAGATCATGTATTTCTGGAGGCCCTCAGCACACTGCAGGTCAGGACTGTGACTCAGGAGCTGTGTCAGGCACTCTCTGTCAGCGGGCAAGTCCCTTGTACATTCTCCAGCAGCACAAAGGGCCTCATTCACCTACCTCTGTTAAACACCAGAACAATTTTATCAGTGTCTCCTGTGTTAAATACTGCACATTCACTCTTACTTAGCTCAGCTCTAATCTTACTCCCAAAGTACCAATTCTTTTATGAAAAAATACTGGCAGGGAGCTTCTGAGAGCTGACAGCCTTTGGAGGTAGGGAGCATTTTAATGCCATGCTGTGAATGGAGAACTGAGCCAGAAAACTTGTCCAGGGTCACATGAAACCAGAGTTTCTGAATCCCGGGCTAAGACCTTACTTGTCAGATCTTGCTCGTTATCAGAATGAAATAAGGCTCAAAACCCTGAATGGACTGAGCAGTAGAAATTCTGTGACTAGCCAGTATAATTTTTTAGTTCTTAGTTGCTCCTACATTGGTTTTCAGGTATTTTCCATGTTGCCTTATTTTGGAACCATGTAATTGAGTCATTTTACAAGGTAAAGCATACCAAATCAGCTCTATAACAAGTGTAGGAAAGAAATCCTTTATAGTCAAGAATTCCATGTGCTTAAGTGAATTATGTAAAATGTAATTCTCTGTTTTGGTGCTGGTGAAACTATTTATAATGCAATTTGTATGATGTTACTGTAAGCTATAACAGTAAAATATCACCTGAGTCATTTTTTGAATACTTATTACAGATGTCATTTTAAAGTGGTTTTGAATGTTGTAAAATTAAATAAAATTACATCTCAGAACAGGAATTATTTACCAAAACATGAAAGAACCAAGATATTTATTTTTCTTTAACTTTTTCTGCAGATTTATTCTACTGTTTTTATGTTTTTGAAGTGCCTGTGTCACATGTGGTAGGTATTTAAAAGATACATACACAGCTACAATATAAAATACTCAAGTGATCAAATCTAATTAGAAAGCCAATGAATCTGTTATTGAATTAGAGCAATTCTCATTTCCATGGCTCTCTTAAATTTCTCATTCTGGCTTCCTGCAATATCTGGCACAATGGTAATAAAGAGCATCTTCTGCTGCTGAACGTTTGTATAACCCCTGAATTTCTCTGCAATTCCTTCTGAATACAAAGAACAAAAGATGGTTTAGAATAGTCAAATTAGCATTGAACATTTTGAAACATTATACTAGGAAGAGAAAGGACTTTATGTAATCTGAGACAAATGACCTTATCAGTTTCTTCCTCTTACTGAAATTAATGTTTATTTAATACCATGTTCTTTGCTGTGTTTTCCCCAAAATACTTTACTGAGATGAGGACACTGACTGCTCACTCACTTTCTGGCAAATTGCAAACTCATTGGTAATTGCTCACATGGAAAATGAAGAAAAACAGACGTACCAAGCAGAGCAGCACTGTCTGAGGGGCAGAGAGAACACAGCTCCTGCCCAGCACCAGGCACTCCTTAGGGGCTTCCTCGACGGGTGGCAGAGAAGGATAGGGGAGCTCAAAAGAATCCTCGAGTGTGAAAAACCCCCAGATGTACAGAACATTTAGAGGCCATGCTAGTGAATGTCATGCAGACATCAAACCACAAGGATTCTGTGCTGTCCCTGAGCTGGCTCCTGCAGAGCAGTCTCTGTGTCCCCACCTCTAAAGGCCAGGGGGACACCACTGGTTTGGACACAGCTTCAGCTAAAGGAGCCCCATGCATTTGTTATCACTGATCCACAGCCAGTGGTCCTGTGTGGATGCCTGGTGCCTGTCAGGGTCACTCTATCACTCCCCTCCACAACTGGACCAGGGACAGAAAGTCTACTAAGTTTGCGTCAAGATAACGGCAGGGAGAGGTCACTCACCACTTCCTGTCATGGGCAAAACAGATTCAACTTGAGGAAATTAGTTTAATTTGTTAGCAATCAGGGCAGGAGGATGAGAAATAAACCCGAACCTTAAAAACACCATCCCCTCACCCCTCCCTTCTTTCCAAACTGTACTTTACTCCTCAATTCTCTACCTTGTGTCCCCTGAATAGCATCAGGGGATAAAGAATGGGGGTGCAGTCTGTTCATCACACATTGCTTGCAAAGCATATTCCTCTTCACGGAGCAGACTCCTCACACTCTCCCCCTGCTCCAGCATGGGGTCCCTCCCAAAGTACACAGTCTTCCATGAACTTCTCCAATGTTCATTCACAAACTGCTCCAGCGTGGGGCCCTTCCAGAGGCTGCAATCCTTCAGGAACAGGCTGCTCCAGTGTGGGTTCCCTGCTGGGTCACAAATCCTGCCAGGACCCTGCCCCAGCACAGGCTTCCAGCAGGGTCACAGCCTCCCTCTGGCATCCCCCTGGTCCTGTGCAAGGTTCTCCTGCAGCTGCAGGGGAATTTCTGCTGCTCTCTTCACCTCCATGCCAGGCCCCTCCTCCTGCCCTGACCTGGGCTCTGCAGAGCTGTTCCTCTCTCAGGCTGCAATTTCTCCTCGCACAGCAGCTCTTTCCCAGCCCTAAATCTGCCATCCCAGAGGCGCTGCCCTCTCCCTGCTGAGCTCAGCCTTGGCCAGTGGTGGGTCCATCCTAGAGCCACCAGCCTTGGCTTTGCTGGACATGGGGGAAGCTTCTGGCAGCTTCTCACAGAAACCACCCCTGCAGCCCTGGTGCCTCTAAGCTGCTAGCCGAGCCATGATGAGCTCACAGGAATTTGGTCAGGTGCTCTTAGGGGCCAGGTGAAACTAGTTTGAAGGTCAGGTTCTGCCCAGAGTTTTAGCTACCCTTGGTTTAGGTTACAGGAGCTTAATTACTGGATTTGCACTTTAGTTAAGTTGCAAAAATTATGTCTTTTTACTGTTACTGAAGTGTTATAGTGCTGTTTTATTGCAATGGCTTTCTCTGCTTTATACATCAGCTTTAACCCTAACGAGGCCCTCAGACTCTCCCCTCCCTTTTTGCCAGTGTTTTCAGCAGCCATGTCACTGTCCCATCCAATTTTGGATGCTCAACACTTTATCCTGTGGGGTCACAGCCCACTTCAGCATTTCTCCTGGCACCAATCAGTGTGAATGCTCTCAGCTGAGAGACCTTTTCTCTTTGGAAAGCTTTGCACACAACCGGTGGTCTGTGCTGACATCTCATGGCTACACTGGGAACTTGGCTCTAATTGGAAAGAACCTGTTCATTTCCGTGCATGCAGCACTTGCAGGACATCCAGAGAGGCCATGGCTTTGTGAAAGGCAATTGGGCTTTGTGATCTTAAAGGTCTTTTCCAACCTAAACCATTCTGTGATTCTGTACTAATTATTATATGGTTTGAAGAGCAGAGGAGACTGTCATGCTCATTATGTCCCCTCCTGTATTTTAAAGCCCAGAGATTCTCATCTTGTAACTGCTGAATCCCAGTCAGCAACACCTCTGAGCTGCTGGCCATCTGGAGTTAAAGTGTCAGGTGTTGGAAAATGTGCTGTCAACCATCACCTTTTTAAAACAAAATAAACACAAAACATTCTTAAAGGTTTTTATGCTTCTCTTCTTAGGAGACACAGCCATTCCAGTGATGGTTTTGTTTTGATTTAGATCAACCAGGACAGTTTTTTGATTACATTTTGTGGCATAAATGTTGAAATTATTAAGTTGGAGCTAATCAAAGTGAATATCTGAGGATGCAAACAATAAGAAAAAATAAATAGCTTTATATCATGGCTTATTTCCGTGATATGACAAACTTTCTAAGAATTGAACCTGGCTTCAGGATTGGTCCAGAAAATCTAAGAGAAGTTCTGGAGGGAAAAAAAAAAAAGCTACATTTTTCTGTGGGCCTTAATTTTTACCTTCTCTCCATAACTTTTTTTTCAAAGAAAGTCAGGAAGTTTTTCTTCCAGTATGACCTGAGCAGCATCCCAACATTGCTGAATTTTGAAACCATGCAACAATTGTCAAAGCACGAGAGACCTAATCTAACCTCTCACATTTGTGATATTCAGTCTTTCTTTCCTAGGAACTGTGGCAGCATTATCCACTCCAGAGCTATGAATATATCTCTGCACACACCCTTCAGACACAGCTGTGATTCTCCCAAGCCAAATGACAAGGGTAGAGCATCTCCTGTAAAAAAAATATTCTTAGCTGTGGTGCAGGATTGACTTGCTAGAGTTATACCTTGGATGAGCAATATTTGGGGATAACTCCTTCATCTCTGGACTATGGTCCCCAAGCAGATGAACAGCAGTTGGTTAAGAATCTCCTGGTATTTTAGGGAAAGGAAGAGGGAAGCAATGCCATACCCCACTGTAACTAAAGTGGCATTGGCAGATTGAAATCTCTTGTTCTCAGACTCTTGTCTGATTGAAATCTCTTGTTCAAGTTTCTCAGACTACAGGCTGAGGAAACCCATCTTTGTGATCTTACAGGAACCTTTCAGTTCCCATCAACACTGAGGACAAGGCACTAAAGTTAGTACTTGTAAAACTGCCAGAAAGAAAGGGATATGGGACTGTAAGAAGGCAAGTTTTCATCAGTTAATGAGTTACTGCTTATCAGCCAAGCTGTCACAATCAAATGTGTTTATACTCCCAAGTCACCTCCCATCACTCTTGGATATTAAAATTCAGCACAGAATCTCTCCAGCCTGGTCCTGCTCACACGATGGTTTGAGCTATTGGGTTTAATATCTCATTTGGAGCAGACCAGAGCTGATGAGCAGTGAAGAATTAAAAAAGTAGCACTTTAGTCCTGGTGGTAATCTGCTTGTATGCCTCATTCCAAAGGCAGCCGAAAGACGCCTTGGTTGGGGTTGGAGGGATGGGAGGTAGCTCCCTGAGGAGCTTTTGGCTCATAATGTTGCCATTTTCATTTTTGCCAAGGACAAAGCAAACACGGAAGGCTGGGATGGTCTCGGTGTAATGCTCCCTAGGTGTCGAAAGGACTCTGTGTGCCAATAGCTGAAGAGCATTTGCTAATGGCTTCTGCTTCTGGACAACACATCTGGCTGCTGATGGGGCCAACACATTTCTCCATCCAACCTGGCCTTCTCAAATATTTATAAGCTAATGTTCTATGTACTGCCTGTAGCATACAGAGAGGCTGCACTGAATTGCCCTGTGGAGGAGTCTCTATTTTCACAGCCTTTTGGAACTGACTGCATCAGTGCTGTGAAAATCTTTTGGCATCATAAACCTTTTATTGCCACAGTTCTCACTTGACTAGTATTATATGTTGAAGCACTTAATTATGCAAAAAAAAACCTCACCAAAAAGCCAAACAAAAACACCCACCATAAAAAAGAATTTTATAACTGTCAAGCAACATCCATAGAAGTAACAAACTTTTTAGGACTTGCAATAACAAATCTTTTGAGTTGTCTGCCTTTCTGTTTTTATGAACAGTACCTTCCAGGCCTGGAAACAGTGTAGCCAGCAGACTTGGCAGCTGTATCTCCTTCTTATCTGTGGCAAACTTCATGGATGACAAGACCTTTATTTGGGCCAAGGCACTAGTGACAAAGTGGAGAAGTTCTACATAAGTAGCTGAGAAGCACAGGCCTGTTTCCTTCAGCGATCAGACAGATAAGTGACCTATTTAATACAGTGTGCAGTGAAAAAGTCTAAATACTTCTCTCTCAGAACTCAGCAATAATGCAATATTTAATGAAAACAAAGGAAGGAAGAAATGGATGCTTTCTCAGCCGATGGAAATCATGACAATCTCGATCTTGTCTTTTTGATTCAGACTCAGACATTCATTGTTTAAGCTCCTACTAGAATGTATGCAAACACCCAAGTGCCAGCACTCACTGCTGTGAGTTTCCTTTTGCTGAACAGGTGGTAGTTCTTTCCTTCAATCCTTGAGGCCCCTGCCCACATGCATCCCCCAGACCCACTGGTGTCACTCTGAGGTACCCAGCACCTCCTAGCAGGGAGGGTTTGGTGCAGCTGTACCTGGATGTCCTACAGCATCACTGCCATAACAGCTGGAGAGGGAACACCACCACAGGTGACCACGTCCTGCCAGAACTGTTCTGTCTGACTGTAGTGCCTTGCCATGGATGAACCTGCAAGTGGAAGGTGCTGTTACTAATCCAACTGATCCACACCTTTGCTGGATGGGCTGGCTAACAGAAAGGGACAGTACAGTACCTTTAGTGTCCTACTTTAGTGACTACTTACTTGTCACATTAGTGTGCAGAGACACGGGACTGTAACTGTGCAGGGAGCTCTGCTGGGCTGGCTTCCCTGAAAAAAGGATTTTTTATTTCCCCTCAGGGGTCTCTGTGTGGGTAGGCAGGAGCATCAGCAATATAAAAGAGAAAAAAGTCCACTTCCCACTTGCTGGATATAGCTATCCAGTAGGAAAACCACTCTCCTACTTCCAAACTCCTCCTGGACACAGATCTGTCCTTCAGAATCTCTTGGGCTCACTTTCCTGCTTTCCTCTTCACCAGAAAGTCCTTTTACTCCTCCTTGGCAATGATAGCAGTGCCTGGGGACCCTCTGTCACCATAACAACTGGGCTATCTGTCTTATAATTCAAACTGTCCTCTCTAACTTCAAGGGCCTCTTCCTACTCACTGTCTAGAGCTCATCAATCCTTCCCTGAGCAATCCTAAATTCTTCAGTGGAGCAGTAACTCCCACATTCAGTCCTTCTAAAGATGCCTCTGCCATTTTATCTCCAGAAGCCTGATGAACCATTTACTCACCCATTTGGGAAGAGAATTGAGCTGGGTACAGGTGAGCGTTAGTCTTTTCAGAGACCAGCTCACCCTGTGATTAACCCTGCTGTTTAGGGTTTGCCTGAGGGACTGGTGCCTCAAGGAGTCCAGAGAATAATCCCACAGAGAGCAAACCCCTCACATAGCAAATCCCCTTGTAACTACAGATTCCTTTAGAATCTAGATGACATGGCAGGCATTAAAACACTAAAGACTCTTAGAAAGCAGCATGTCCCTCCAAAATGGTAAGTGCAACCCCAAAATCTTACTTAGATACTATCTTTTTGACACAGGACTAACAGAATCTGTTTCTGTACTTCACCACCTGTAATGGCAGTGTTCCCACTGCCTGGAGCTGAATAACTGACTTTACTAACCCACCCCATAGCTCATTTAGAGATTGAATAATCAGATTTTCTTTCATTCTATGTAGAGACTTCAGCCTGCACTGTCAGCTGCAACCCATGCATACACTGCAAGTCAATACAAATATTTTCTACTAATTTGGAAATTAGGTTAAAACGTGATTACCCTCTAAATAGCACCGTTACATGAGAGAGAAGCATACAGTATAAATTAGTGCTTGAAATGGGGTTTGCAACACACATAATCACAACTTGGCATTTCACCAAACTCATTTGTGAGCTGTTATCGTGGCGTGGAGAGCCCGGCTTACTGGTAGCTGTTATGTGTGAATGTAATTTTCTGCAGAGAAGCAGCCCCAGTGATAAATCACAGCGCTCCCAGCCCTGCCGTGCTTTGCCCGAGCAGCCACTGCACGTCACTGTTGTTCCACACAAGAGAGCCCGAAGAGCTCCCTGCCAGCAGCGAGCAGGACCTGCAGAGTCTATTTGCCTTTTCAACCAAGGGAAGAAAATGTGCTGCAAAGGGGGATTTTTTTATCCCCCAGACTCAAGGGAGGCCATCCATATACGTTGCTCTTTCTCTTTTTCACCGGCCTGTGCCGAAAAACTTGTTCCATCTTTTTTTCCTAAAAGAAAATTATCCATTAGCCAGGGATCACTGATCCTGTGGGAATTGCCAGCTCTCTCCAGGCCCCATAACAAATGTGACAGGTCACTGAGCCTCTCGATGCCCAAGTCCTGCAGCCGTGTCTCCATGCCCTGCCTCATGGTGTTACTGTGGGGGCTGACACCAAAGGCACGAGGTGCTCAGCTATAAATGCAAGAGCATCATTGTATTCTTCTCAGATTTGGAGCATTTCTTCCTTTCGGGAAAAGGGCAGGTTTTGGAGTGTTATGTTGTGATTTTAGAAATAAAGAACTCGTGAGTTTGGCATTACTGTAGAACCAGGGGGCTGAAAGGTGTTTTTCTAGAAACACGACGCTCCAAGAAAGCTTTGTCAATAGCTGTGTCAGGTCACAGAAGCTGAGCACCTCCTTCCAATAACTGTCATTAAAAGTAAGGACATCCACTTCTTCATGACTTTTGTTCAAGTTTTCAGCAATTCCCCCAGTGTATGAAAATTATTTAGCAACTACAGACCGTCTGTGTTACTCAACACACTAAAAACAGTAGTTCCCCATCCATGGGTCTTCATACTGGACTTCTGACACACCAGTGACTGCTGCACGTGCCAGATCCTCCTGCTGCAGCCTGACTGGACTGCTGCTGGCAGAGAAATTCACCACGTGGCTGGCTCTCCATGGATCTGGGATCATAAGGAGGAAGCCACACCTCACCTGCAGGTGACACTGAGGTGCTGTGTGTACATTCTCAAGCCAGGTTTACTCATCTGATTCCAGTTCCAGCCACCCAGCTGAGGGACACATTTCGGTGTGGAGGAGCTGTGCTCCAGCCAGGCCTGTGTGCTGCAGGATGACTCCCATGCCACTGCATTTTTCCTGATATTGCTACCCTGATTTGTGATGATTATAGTTGTTTCACAGATGCTTTCCCACATCTCCAGTCTGCAGAGGAGATAAAATCTGAGAAAAGCATTCTGCTTTCCTTCCCTAGGACCCCACTAAGGGTAGCAGGACTCAGATGCCAGCTTTGTAATGCTGAGCCCTGGCAATTCCCACCCTGGAAATGCCTGCACTGACACAGAAATTCGTACACCTCTCTGGCTGTGTGAAAAAGCTGAGCCTCTGCATGCTCAACCTGAGTGCTGCTGTAGACCCTGTGCCACAGAAATGAAGAAAATTCCAAAAAGATACTATCCTGCAAACTCCAGCCATAATCTTAATCCTCTGAGAGGCCTAAAATCAGGCCAGAATTCCTCGTGCAGCACAAGAACAAGGAGTTTTGTTTCTGAGGCTGCGAAACCAATGTTTATTTCATAAGCCCAGATCCACAAACATGAGAGGAGATCATACTGCCAGAGGGAAGGAAACCCTTTCCTGAAGCAAATGGCTGGGCTCTAACGCTGCATCCTGCTGAGACAGGGATGATCTATAAAAGAGAAAACACACACAGCTTGGCAATCAAAACGGTTGCCTCAAGATTGCCGAGCCGAGTGAAGGAGTGAAAGGACACAGGAGCGAATCAAAGTCTAGAACTGAAGGCAGAGGACTGAAAATGTCCATCCTTCTTTGGGCGTTGTGAGAAAAAAACTTTACTTTTGCCTGCGACTGTTGTGATGTGGCGAGCTCCTCCTGGGCTGCCGAGGGTCAGCTGTCCTGCTGTCCCCTCACGGCAGCAGCGCTGGCCAGGGTGAGCCCTGCTGCTGCACTGCCCCGAGCACTCTTGACCTGCAGCTCTTCCCTTCCCCACGGATAACAGATGAAAGAAATCTGACAAAAAACCATGGGCTAGATTCTCCTCTCGAGGAAAAGCATTGGCGGAGAAAGTGGGGCCGTGGGGAGCTGCAGATGCTGCATGGTAAAGTCCTGGTGCCCTCTGGCTCCTGAGCCTGACTGACTGCAAGTCCATTCCGGGCTAGGGAAGGGCTGTGCTTTGCCTTGTCCATTGGCTGAGCTGAGAATTAGCATTTAAATCGGTAATACCTGATTTTACGGGACAAGAATCTTAGCAGAGGCTTTGCTGGTGAAGTTTTTAGCAAGGCAGCTCAGAACAGCTTCAAGTTCTTTGTGTGACTAACAACCTACTGGATAGCTGGAGCCAGAAAAGCCAAGCCTGGCCCTTACCTGATACCACAAATTGTTGTTGTCTCTATAATTGCAAGATTTGTTTTTGTTTAGTTTGCTATACGGGCCCAAATGGAAGCTTGAGGGTCTCTTTGCAGACCCAGTTACCTAAAGCTTTTCAACACACGTGCTTGTAGGTCCAGCTTTGTATTATTTAGAGCTTTTTCTTGTTGTTTTATGTTTAATGTGTTTGCTGTCTTGATGGCTCTGTCAATCTACATTCTTTGCTGAAAGAGTTGGGTGTCAATATATGTTTTAAAAAAGGGGCAGGGGGTAGGGGTGCCAAAAATACCCATCCAGAATTTGGAAATGGAAGGCAAATTGTAGGTTTGTCAGTAGTGTGTTTGGGAGCATTTTAAGTAGTGAATCACTTGATGTTATCTATTGTAAATATTGGTTTAAAGGTGCTATGAAATTGATGGTGCACAGTTAAACCTTCCTCCAAATGCTGATCTATTTATGCTGCCTCACTTAACATCTGATCCAAAGACCACTGAAGGCAGCAGGAGTCTTTACCAAGTCGTTCACAAGCACGGTGTAGTTTCAGCAAATTCACATAATCCTGGGGTGGGACTGTTTTCTTACCTTTTTTTGTTAAATTAGGAAAACTATTCTCCAGAATGTGCCTTTTTTTTTAATGTGACAGCAGGGAAAAATGGTTTAGAGTGACATTCAAAGAAGGGTATCACTCTCTATCTTAGCTTTTCCTGTTGTAAGGATTAGACCCTGAAAATAGTATTCAATTCCCAGCACAAATCATAGTGTGGGACTGAGGCCTGAATCCTGAGCAGACTTGGGCTGAATATTATTTTGAATAGCAATTGGGTGAAGTTTGCTGTGTCTGCAGAGTCCTTCACTGAATGCTGGATCTGATCAGAGTAAAACATTTGAGTTGTGATGCCAAAACTGTGAACCTGAAAAATGATTAATGTAACTTCTAGCCAGTCCAAGCTCCACTCTGCAAAATTTGGAGGAATTCTTTATCTCACTGACCCTAGTCCCTACAAAATCTTATTTTATCTTCTCAGGGGCATGTAACTGTCCCAATATCTGTACAGTAGATTAAATCCTAATTTAGAAGTAATGAGTTATTATTGATGCCTAGATTTCACAAAAAGGCTTAACATCAGCACAGCTATGTTTGCCAAATACCTAATATATTGGATTTATATAAAAGAGTCTGGCCAGCACTGTCCTAACACTGGCTTCTGGACTTTATTTTTTGTTCCCATGGAGATACCTAAATGGAAGAAAAGTTTTAATGCCTGGTGAGCACCTGAAAACCTGAAGAATAAATGGGAATTCAGGCTTCACAAAGGTAAATCAGAGTTTTGCTGTTGTTGGCCTCAATGGAACTGGCATATGTAGGCTGGGAGGTCTTTGAATGAGAATCCATTTCTCAGTCTTGCAAAGTCAGGTACTTAATTCAGCCCAACCCTTGTGACACCTCGATCCTTGCCTGGAGTGTGAGTATAGCTGAACTCCACATGGAGAAAGGAATTAATGAGGAAGAAAATCCAACAGGAGAGTTATTCATGCTCACTTGCTTTTGGTGTAGCTGTCTATTGTAGTACATCTGCATTTTCGTCCTTGTCCTCCCCACTTTCCCCCCACCCTTTTCCCAGGGAATAAAGTGAAAGAATTCTGCTGTGGGCAAGTCTGGAACCTGTCTGGTTCTTCACCTGTGGTTTCCATCACGGAGAAAGGAGTGATTAAGGGTGACAGGGCCCTTAGGAGCCAGGCAGGCGAGATGGCAGCTGGAGAAGGAAATGACAGGTCTCTGGAATTATCTGCTCCCCTGGAACAGGTGTCAGCACTGGCAGAGAAGGCAATGCCTGGAAGTTTCAGTGCTCCAGGCAGCACTGAGAGGGGAAGATGTGTTTGCAAAAGGGCATCTTCACTCAGTTATGGAGTGCATGTGTTGTGCTAAATGTCCTTAAGTCCCTCTGGTAATGCAGCCGTCTGACACAATAAATAGCAAATAACTATTGTCTCCTCTGGGACCACAGCTACCATGCTTCCAAACAGGAGTCATCCTGCTCTGTGCTGAGGTGTAAGAGACCACACACCTACTGTAAGTTCTGGGGGAAAACACTGGAACATGCATAATTTAACCCAAAATCTTAGATTGCTTCCATTTACGCAGTTTTGCATAAAAGCTGTAATAGCACCTTCAAAATCCCCAGTAGCCTGCTCCTCCCAGCTATTCCATGTTTAAAAACACCTGATAGGTAACAATTGCTGGTGTGTTATGACTGAAAAATGTTATTTGTCTGTCTTTCCACTCTGCTTCTTGCCCTCTTGTTTCCAGGGACATTCTCATTTAAAATTTCCCCCCGAGTAAAGATACAATTGAAAATCCCTCATCATGCCATTTTTGTGGTTGGTAGGAGTATGAGAAAGTGGATAGATCAGCTGAGAAGTGAGGAATCTTGCAGATTATGTACATACATTATGCTTTAAAAATGAGTAGCAGCTCGCCTTCTTTGTTTTAAAATGTTCATGTATATTTCTGGAAAAAAGGATAGCAGAACATCTAATAATAGGAAAGGGTTTTATAAGTAAAGACACTCAGTGTCTGTAAAGAATTTTACAAACATGACCATAACTGTTCTTGATGAGTCATCTGTAAGTAGCTATCATTATTTCTTTTCTTCACATGGGGGAAGTGGCATCCAGAGAGACCAAGAAACTCAAATAAGCAGCATGTGTTAAGACAAAAAAAAAGACTAGTAAATGATCTTGTTACCTCAGTTCGCTGCCTGAAATTATTGGAATAATAACACCCAAAAACTCCAGGATCATGTGTGGCACTGAAATATACAGAACAAGAACACCCCAAGGAAAATAGAAGTAGTTTAATTCAGAGGCTGTGAAGAACACTGAAGTTTTTTGAGACGATCACAATTCTCAGACCAGGCTCAGTTGTAACAAAACATTTAGCAACCCTCCAAAAGCTAACATTCTTTTCCACTGCAATTCCCATGCCCAGTTATGTGACAGTTTCTTCCACGTGGAAACCAATATTTCTCTCCTAGGTCTAGGAACAGAATTCAGCAATGTAGATGATGTTGCCTCCTTGCTGTTTTCCAAACAGGAGCTTAAGCCCACAAAGGAGAACATAGTGATTTCCGTGGTTTTGAAGCTTTAGAAATTATTCTAAAGAAATTAGAAATTATTCTAAGAAATTATAAAGAAAAATTTCTTTTAGAAATCTAAATCTGTTAGATTAACTGCTACATTACTGACCACTGAACTGTTGCATCTTTTGAAAGGTCCGTGAGAAGGCTCTCACCCAGCTAAAAGCTGAATTTTGGGATGAGTTTGGTGAAGGACAAAACTTGGTCTTACAAGAATCTGGTAAAACCTCATGAGGCCTGAATACACCTCAGATTAAGATATTTATCTGCATCCCCCTTCTCAATAAAAATGATTTTGCTCTTGGAGTTCTGAGCTCTAGAATCTCATCCTACATATCAGTCGTAGGTAACAGTCACAAACTGGATTGATATAATTTAATAATATCAATATTGTTTATAGAATATATGCAATGCTTACAAATGTATAATCAGGATTTGGCAGCTCCTCAAGGGAAAGGCCAAGGCCTACTTTGTTTATTTTCATCTTTCTCAATCAGAGAAGTGAAAAATTGTTTCCTTCTGGCTAGAGGTTTCATGCCCACTGTCATGTTCATCTCAGACAGCCACATAACCCATGGTGAAGCCTTAAAAAGAATGTCCTTTCCACTAACTGCCTCTAGGATGGGGTTTCCCAAATCATGCCTTCACCTTTTATGAAAGAACTTTTGTCAGAGATTGTGTGGATTCACTGAGCTTTTGCTTCCTCATCACACTCACTGCACTGCCATGGTTTCATCTGGGGTCCAATTTCAGTTCATGCTTTAGCTCTTCACGTTCTGTCAAGGAATTTTTCTCCACTGTTAGAAAAAAAGAAGATGATGCTTGGCCCCTCAGAAATGTTGGTGCTGCTCTGACCCCAGCCAGGCCTGCAGCTCCATGCTATTTACTGGAGAATAACACTTCTGTTAGTGAAGTCCTTCCAAGTGCCAGCATTAATCTCCTCCTTTGCAGAGCTACTCACTAGCAGCCTTTGTTCATTCTCTGGGCTCAGCGCTGCTCTGTAACTTTCCAACATCTGGTTACATTTCTCCAGCCTGACACTGCTGTTTAACCCAGCTGCTTGCATTTCATTGAGCTGGAACCGGGCTGGTCACTGACTTATTAACACAGCTGAAAATATGGCAGTGGAATGGCTGAGAGGCTTCTCCAGCAGCACACGTGTGCTGGGAATCTTCACATTCCTTCCCAGGTCCCTGTAGCTCAGGAAAGGCTTTTGCAGAGGACTGTGCTTTCCTGTAAGAGTCAGGGAGCAGCAGGCAGCAGAGAGGGGCCACAGATTATACCCAGAGGTTTTTTTCTGGCCGCAGAGGCTGTCAGCTCTGCCTGAATCTTCTCAGGCTTCTGAAAACATCTCATTTACAAGGGGCGTGCTGAGATGCTTCGCAGGGGTATTAGCACAGTCAGTTCCATTACAAGAACATGACATCTGTCTTTCCCTCCCATGTCCTCCTTGTCTTTCTGCTGATCGCTCAAACTCTGCAGAATCACTTTCTATTTTCAGCTTTTCCCATTATTTTTGCACACACCTTCCACCTCCTGTCCTGTTCTCATCCTGGTTGCTTGTACTTTCTGTGGGGCATTTTTCCCCACTCCCTTCCACTGTTACACCTGTGTTAAATTGTTCTTATTCTTTCCTTATAAAATTCTAATTCTCTCTTTGCTTTGCGTTCGCTCTTCTTCACTTCTATTATAATTTATCAGGTTTAGAACCACACAGGTCTTAAAATGATTACAAAAGGGATTAAATGATATCCATATTATGATTAAACTCAGACAAAAACCGAATATGGGAATGTTGGAATGTAAATGGCTTGACAGTTGCATTGAAGGCACCAAAGCACTTCAATCAGTGCTGCAGTTTGGAAAGGGCGACCATGCCAAAAGATCTGGAGGTGCATGTGTGTGTCAGTACACATGCATGTGTGCAGATACACACCCAGAAAGGAGCCCCATGCAGCTGACTGTTAAAGTGATGACTTTAAGACATTTTTCAAAGGTTTCTGGCACACTGAAATATCCACATAGGAACTGTTCCCATCTGTGTGCTGGCTGGAAGCTGCACTGCTGCTCTATGGGCCTTTGAAAGCAGGAGGTCTGTTATGTGCAAGAGAGGTGATTTTTTTTTTTCCTAGTTCTGCTTTGCTTTTCAGAGTTAATCCATTTAAAAATAGGCCAATTTACAGTGTTTCAGAATATCACAGCCCATTTTAGAATCGAAACACTCTTGATTTTCCAGTTAGCTGCAATTACTGGTAAAGGCAAGGCAGAATGCCTCAGAGAATGACCTCCTATAATTCTTCACAGGTGCCAGAACGTGTGGTCAGGTGCTAAACTCATTGAAGCAGGCACAAACAGGAGCATTATCTAATGTCTTATTTTAATAGGCAAGAACAGTTTCTGTCCTTTAAAACGCAGTGACAACCACTCATTTTCCTTTTATTGTTCAGCGAGCATTTGGTTTATTACAGCCTGCGTGGAGGATATGTTACTGCACGCACAGGGCTGGGCAGATGTGTGCAGCAGTGATCTTCTGAAGGGGTCAACCCAGCATTTAACTTCTTGTTTGCTGTTGTTTCTCTCTCTTGCATATCTCTCAAAATCCCCAGTTTTTGATACTCCAAAACGAAAGAGAAACATCCAATATAGTTTTGTAAAGCTTTCAAAACCTGGACCCAACAGCACTGGGATGAGATGTGGCCAGAAAGGATTCCATTAATTATGTACATAAGGAAAAATAGACTTCACCACTCCTTGTTTACCTTTGCCAGGTGCAATGCAGTTTCCACAGTCATTGGCAGGGACATAATAGGTCTAGATTCTCACATATTTTCTCTCAAAGAGCTTTTCCAGATATTTCATGTTGATTTCTCCTTATGCATAAGCAGTTATACAGTTGACTTGCCTAATGTCTATATTAATTTTGGTACATTTTTAATTAGCAGATAGCTAATTAATGTGGTATAAGGTTATCTTGTTATATGTTAATTGAATATGTAAACATTCTTTACAAGTTTATATTCAGAGGAAAAATATGTAATATGCATTTGTTTCCTGTGTCATTCTGAATTAATTACATGACAACCAGATTTATCCCTTCCCAACTTGAGAACCCTCAATAAGTACTCTTTTAAGAATCAATTGATACTTAATTAATATGTACTGGCTGTCCTATTTAATTTAAATTAGTTCTTTCAACAAGTTACAGCCTTGCTGAAAGACACAGCACTCCCCCAGTGAGACAGAGCATTTTCTGCTGAGAGCACACGAGGGTGCTGTGAGAAAAGGCTTGGTGCTGCCAGCCCCCATCTCCTGACCGGGCACACAGCCTCCTCCTTCCTTCTTATCAAAACCAAAAACTACCCACACAGAAATCTTTATGAAAGTTGCATGTACTGTGCTGTATCTCATTCCGTGGGGCTTCCTATCGCTCAGGGCTGTGCCACAGCTCCCCACCTGCTCCGTGTTTATTAGACGAGATGATGAGGTCAGGAACCTTCTCCCCCGGCCAGGTGGGGAGCGGGGGCCACATTCCTTCACTCCCCTTTTGTGTTCCTCATAACCTGCCCTGATGAGATACACGGAGATTCAGCTCATTGTTCCAGTGCATTGATATTCCCAGCTACAGGAGAGCAGCATGATTGAGTCCCCCAGGGGCTGAATTCTGGGATGGATGCATGGCAACGACGTTCACATGTAATTTATTATGTGTATGAAATCCTGAACATCAGCAAAATGGTGGCGGAGTTTGCCTTTCCTTTCATCACACAATGAGGCTGTTAATGAATAAGGAACGTCTCTGCTGCTGCAGTTTAACACGTTCTGTGCCCCAGTCTGGCCACAGGGACCTGGCTGAACAGCTTTTCTGCCTGCCCAGACACAGATCCCTTCTTCTGCACCTTCACTGAGAATGATCGTGGGTTTAATTTTGGGATGGTTTAAATCTCCAGCGATTCCTGAGCATTTTATAAATAAGAATGAAGTATCACCACACCCGGGGGATGGAGACGTTGTCAGTAAAGAAGTAAAGAAAAAGACAGAGGTAAAGCCTCTTGCCCAAAGCCATAATGTGATATAATAGCAGCTCCCAAGAGCTCTGACTCTCAGTTTCTCCCCGTAAACAGGAGATCACACTTCCTTTCTCAGGTAGCTGCACTTACTGACTTCTTTCTGGACAGGTGATCTGTCATAATGAGAAAAAATAAAACCCCTGGAATTCAGGCTGGACCCTGCAAGCGAGGGCCTGGTCTGGCTCACCGAGGGCAAAACAAAAGATCCCTTTTAGCCTTTTGTGGTATCAGAGTGACAAATGGTGAAGATTAAAGGCTCTGATTTTCATAGGTGCTTAGACCTGGTGCCTGCTAGTAACTTCAGGAGGGGTTTTAAATCCTTAACCTTTCTAAAGCCACATGTGAAGGTTTGCCCAAGGTCACACAGGCAGCCTTCTGCAGTGCCATGGCAGCAGTAAATTTGGCCAATTGTCTTGTCTCTCGGTTTGCTGCCGTTATTTTTCTTTAAGGAGGTTTGCCCCATTTGTAGCAGCTGAAAAAGCTGTTCTTACAGCTTGAAGCAGCTGAAAGAATCTGAATACACTGTATTGTAATCATTAAATACCAGTTTTCCACTGGATATAAGCAGAACACCTATTTTTAGTTAAAAAGCTGCTGTTAGGTTACACAGTATCTTTTATGGCTGAAGTAATGCAGCAAGCTGGCACAAACCAAATGGTACTTGACTGTTTGCAAATTGAGCATCAACACGAACAGCAGGTGGTCACTCAGCTCGAGACTCCCATGTTACAACAATAGCTGCAGTAATAATGCAAAATAAATAGCATCCAGCAACCCAAGTGCTGTATCACAGGGCCTTTGAATGCTGAAGGCCCACTTTCACAAGTCACCTCAGACAATTATTGCTGCAGCTTTATTTTTATCATCGCTTTCTCCATTTTTCTATTGTTGAGGGTTAGGATTTGTATCCCTGTATCTGTATAGTGAAGACTTTCAGATCAAATGGATGCTTTCCTGCAGCTCCAGGGTGCCTTTTTATTGTACCTGACTGCTGCACCTAGTTTTGTCTAGAGTATTGTAAACCCTAAAAGTAGGAATACATGACCCATTCTAAACCAACTAGGAATTATAGCAAACATTTCAGAAACAGGCATATATGACAGCAGTATTCTTAGAGCATTTCTCTCGGCTTCTATTAAACATTAACTATCTACTTGGCTTCCCTGTGTCCACCACTCTGGGCAGGAGAACTGAATACTCACTCAGTGTGGAGCATTTTATGGCACTGTGTCTGTGTAGGTACATGTGAGGAATTCAGATGGCCACGGAACAGTCAGGAATTTTAAACTGGAAACCAGAAGTTAGGCTAACAAAATTTCTTGGTGTCCAGAAATGCTGAGAACTTGCAGATATCCATCTCTATTGGCCTTCCTTCTTCTATTTCTTATTTTATTTTCATCACCATCAACATCATTGTAATTATTATTATTACATACAGCCAAACTTCTATTTTTTGTCCCCAGTAAGGAGCACTATTGGCCAGGAGGACTGCTGGTGGAAGAAGATGCTTGTCCATACAGAGATGGCCCAGCCTGTCCTCAGATCAGTTTTCACAGCTCTCACTGTTTGGCACTTAAAATGCTGCTGTATTTACTGCGAGGAGAGTTTGCATCTCACTCTGTGGTGAGGATGATGCTGGAGCACAATAAAAGGTCTGAGATAAACAGCACCTTGGATGTAGAAGGAGTAAGAAAAAGCTGATAAAGGGAAATTCTAAGAGAGTCTTGTGGGTCTGGAAAAAAAAGGTGCAAGTGAACATTATAAAAATGAAGCTCACAGAGGCTTAATCTCAGCAAAGTTTAGTTTCATGTATACAGCGTTTAGTATTTATCTTGTGCATAAAAGCCCTCCCAGGGGTGCTACAAGGCATACCCAAGAGTAATGCAACACCTAATTATCGCTATTAGAAGACAATGAAAGACAACATTAATGCTGAACACATAGAGCAGATACAAAGTTTAATTTTTAATAATTTTCAGTGCATTCCCATGAAATTTCATATCCCCAGAAGCAAGCAATACACAAATGCAGCTTGCTATAATACAGCAGTTCCTTTCTCCTAGGAACAGACCAGCCTTCATCCAAATGTTCCAGTTGCCCCAAATTCTAATTTGAGGGGATTAGCTGCCAACTCATGAGAAATATTTTTGGCAGGACAAAACCCTCTATATTGAAACATTCTAATGCTGACTGATTTCCCTGATTTCTGATCAGATTTCCCTGATTGACTGGAAATTAGAAGGAACACTGACCAGCCTGGTGGGTTTCTAGTGTTAGACCCTGGAGCATGAGCAATCTGAGAGGAAGCTCCAGAGGCTGTGGACAGGCTTATCCTCCTGTGACACACCTGCTGCATTTGCACACACCTGGCTGGTGCCCTGGGCACACGGCCTCAGTGAAAATCAGCTGCTATAAAGCAGGGAAAGCATGAAAAAATTTAGCAGCACTCTCGCAGGTAGATGGCACAGGATTCCAGAGCAGCAGCAGCAGCAGCAGCAGCCCAGGCTGAGAAGGAAGCAGGCATTGTACAATAACAGGTGTAACACACAGGGAGATTGCTGCGGCGGCTCTCAAAGCACTGCAGCTCCCACAACTGACAACCCCAAAGATCATACAAATACTTAAAGTGAAGCATTAAACAGGGCCTTGTCGGCTGAGTGGCATGTCTGTTAAACCTTCTAAAGCAACACAATCAACTGCTGTCAGAAAATTCAGATTCATATTTGTGTCAACATTTGTGCTCTCCGGTGTCAGCTGAGATATCCTCTTCTCTGCTTGTCTCCTGAAATGATTACTAGACCTTGGGAGAGCGAAAGCTATTTTTGTGAGCAGCTAGTTCTGATACTGTAAAATGAATCCACTCTGCATTCCTCTGAAATCTGGTGACAGGTGGGAGTTTAATCACAAATGGCTGGCACTTCATGGAGAAGGGGAAAAAGCAGGGACTCTGCACCAAAGGCTGCATTTTCCAAAGTGTACTGGGTTTGGCTGGGGTAGAGTCAGTTTTCTTCACAGTAGCTTGTGAGGGGCTGTGCTTTGGATCTGCCCTGAAAGCAGAATTGATGCTGTAGAGATGTTTTTGTTACTGCTGAGCAGTGCTTACACAGCACCGAGGCCTTTCCTGCTTCTTCCCCCAGCCCAGTGGGGAGGCTGAGGATGCACAAGAGCTTGGGGGGCACACAGGATGCCCAGGGATAATTCCACACTGTATGGCATCATGCTCAGGGTACAAAGCTGGGGAAGAAGGAGGAAGGGGGGGACATTCAGGGTGGTGCTGTGGTGGTGCTTTCCTCCCACACCTGTGACAGAGCCCTGCTTTCCTGGGATGGGCAAACATCTGTGAAACGGGGAATGGATTCCTTGTTTTGCTTTGCTTGCATGCTTTGCTTTTGATTTACCTTCTTCATCTCAACCCATGAGCTTTCTCATTTTTACTCTTTCCATTCTCTGCCCAGTCCTTCTGCCAGGGAGGCAGCTGGGAGGGGATGGGTGGTTCTTCGCTGCTGGCTGAGGTAAAACCACGACACAAAGGCAAACTGTGGCAGAGATGGATCCCCAGTGCCCACACACACCCCTCATTCTGGTCTGGAGGTGGTGGCAGAGGTGCTGTGGATCCCCAGTGCCCACACACACCTCTAATTCTGGTCTGGAGAGTGCTGCAGGAGGTGGCAGATGAGCTGTGGATCCCCAGTGCCCACACACATCCCTCATTCTGGTCTGGAGGGTGCTGCAGGAGGTGGCAGAGGTGCTGTGGATCCCCAGTGCCCACACACACTCCTCATTCTGGTCTGGAGAGTGCTGCAGGAGGTGGCAGAGGTGCTGTGGATCCCCAGTGCCCATACACACTCCTCATTCTGGTCTGGAGGGTGCTGCAGGAGGTGGCAGAGGTGCTGTG
>VZRF01009678.1:151432-251987 GCA_013396875.1 Vireo altiloquus
CTTCCTCCCTTCCCCTTCTCCCTTCTCCCTTCTCCCTTCTCCCTTCTCCCTTCTCCCTTCTCCCTTCTCCTCTCTCCCTTTTTTCCCTTCCCTCTTCCCTCTGTCCCTTCCTCGCTGACCTCTCACAGTGTCACTGGTGGCTCCTGCCACGTGGGCTGTGCAGTCCTGTCCAGGTGGCATCACTCTCTAGGGGTACTTGACAAAAGACCAGGCTAAGAACGGCATTTAAGGCAGACCAGTGATGCAGGTGAGGACTGAGTAAAGAATTTCCCTGCCAGGTTGAAGTCTCACTCATATGAAGCATTTTGTATGGGGATCACAAAGAATCTTGCAAGATAGATGTATAAAAACATAAAAAGGCGTGAGAGTTGAAGGGATTTTTTTTGGAATATGCACAAAATAGAGTAGTAAATCATCTAGTGGGTGTTTAAGTTGACATGGGATGTGCACTGTAGTGCTCAGTCTAGAATAGTACTAATATACAGATTTTAAACATAAGGATGCGAATAGGTTCACTGGAGTCAATGTTACGGCAGTAAGTCAGAATTCTGCTGGTGTGGGGATGTATGTGCTGAGCATTCTTCAGGAAAAACACTCTCCTTTTCCTTTTGGGCTTGGACTGCAGGTTAAGCTTGAGCAGGTTAAGCTCAGCTTCCCCGTGCTCCCTGTGTGAGCACACTGACTGCTCTGGTGCCCATGTCTCAGCTTTCTGAATTGCCAACCCAAGCATCCCAACAACAATTCCTGACATTTGCCAAGGAGTGGCAGAGTATTACAAACCACATGAAATTAGAATTGGGCAGGGTTACCCAGCTACTCTGTTGTGGTCACCATAGAATGAACAAAGATGTAACTGGGTAATTATTTTAATTGTTCTTATTAAACAGGAGGAAGAAAGAGTTTCTCTTTCCTGCAACTCTGGCCTAAGTTTTTTTATTTTTTCCCATTAATTTAGGTGTGTCTGTAGGGACAGTTTCTCTCACCTTTTGTCTTTTCAGAGCTTGTTCCCCATCTCCACTCAGTAATCAAGTAACAAATATTGAGACGGCATTTTTCAGATTACAGCCTGGACACCTTGGTAGCCTTTTGGCAAAACCCATTTATTAACACCCACAGGCTTTGGAGCTCTACTTTCTGGAGTACTTACTTACTAAAAAACCTAATCCTTGCCTGCTTACTTTACTTTTGAGAGACAGAGTCAACGTTTTTCTGCTAAATGGGCTGAGTACTTTATAACAGCAAAGAATTTGTGCCAGGGTCGAGCTTGCAGTGCCTGGAGCCCCCTCCTTGGTGAAGGCTGAAAGCTGCATGGGCAGGCACAGATGGGAGAGGTTTATTGCAGGTATGGGAACCCAGCTGATGAACGGCAGTGCTAGGTGAGGTATTTTATTCAGCATTTAGCTTTGCTTCGTATGTCTGCAGCCTATTAATCCATTCCCAGGAGACCTATTGTAATTTTCCAGACTCTTGAAAATTTTCAAGCAGATGTCACTTTAAACAAAACCAAAAAACTTGGAGACGAATCTGCTGATCCTTACTGGTGTCTGCAAGCAGTAATTTCTACACTAAAATTGTTCATTCTTAAGGTAAGAGAGGGACAGGTTGCAATATCTGACTGGCAGCAGTATTCTTTACATTTAAAAATGGAGATGTGGAAAAGGGATGCCTGTTATGTTGGAGTAGGAAAATTTGGGAGTGAGCACTTTGTTTCAATCCTGAAAAAGTCTGGAATAGTCAGCTTCAGACTGGGATGTGTCTTGATAGGAGAAACCTTTACAGAAGCCTTTCTTTGAGCCTCACTCAGGCAGATAATGAAATTATCTGGAAGACAAATAGGGAAATACACTTAGGAGAACACCAGTGCCAAAAGCTTTGCTAAGTGACATTTAAGTAGGGAGCCCATCGGCAGGTGGCTCACACCTGAGGAATTCGAAAGCTTTGTTGTCATAGTGTGGTTAAAACCTCCCCTTTGCCCAATCTCAAACAATAATGTTTGACACAGGATAATCAATGTACCTGGCTCCTTTGAGAGCTAAGAGGTTTCCAGCACACTCCCAGATTTCTGCACCATTTGAGGATGACCACAGAGGCAACAGCACCAAGGTGAGTGCCCAAGGTTTTTGTTACCTACACCTATAGGTGACAGATGAATACCTAATTTCCTCAGTTACCTCTCCAGCAGCTGTTTCTGTGGGAAGGTTCAGGATGCTGAATTCTCGGTGTGGTGAGAGCTGTTGGGAAGCTGAGGTGGTGCTGTCCAGCAGCTTTCCTCGTCCTCCTGTGCCACACCAGATGTGGGAGGGCTGAAGAAGAGCACAGCAAACCTGACAGCTCTAGCTCAGCCACCTTCAGCCCTTAAACCTGCTCAGGAGAGTGTTCCTTGATCCCTTGTGTCAGAAGAAAAGAGGAGCATAAGCAGAGCTCTTTTTCTGCCTCTCCCACTCAAGAGTTAAGGAAACAGAAAAGCCTGTGGAAGCTGGATGCCTGAGTCACTCCCTGGGTGCTGAGGTGGTGAAGTATTAAGAACTTTGCTGGCGCAGTCAGGTCACTTCATGAGCATCAGAAAATCAGGCAGCGGACTGTGTTACCCATCTGTCAGGAAAGCTACCAAACAGCTTTCAATTAATTATTTTTAGGATGAATGCAGATTGTCTTCGCCTGGGACAGGGCTGCTGCAGGCCACAGTCTGTGCTCCATAAAGCAGTGCTGTTCCAGTGCAATCAGTGCAACTTTGTCAGCCTGTGACAGCTGAGGATACATACAGCCTGTGCTAATTTTTGCTTAAGCCTTGTACAACAAAATGTTTCAACACATGATGAGTGTTAGGTTTCTCCGTAGTTCAAGGCAATAATGAGATTCTGCTTGAACTGGGTAACTCTTGGTGTTTGAGTCTTCATCAGCAAACTTCCAACCATTCCAGCCAAACAAGTTGTGTTTTCAATGCCTTTTTCCTCTGAGCCGGAGGAAATGGTTTGCAATAGTAATAGAAATAAAAAACATGAACATAATAGGTTTAATGTGTAAAATCAAACCATGTATCTCTAAATATGTGAGAAGACATGGAGTAGAGAGGAAACAGAGCACCGCATGTGCAAGGCAAGCTCATGTAACGCCACCTGATTTATGGCAGGAGCTTCCCAAGACAAGAAGCTTTCAAGGTTCTCTTCCCTTGCACTGTCATTCTCAACCCCTCCCTTGCACACAGGCAGGCCAATTACTGGGAGAGCTCAGAAGTTTCTGTCACAACTCCAGCAGTTTCTAAAAACAAGTATCAGCTTAAAAAAGCATAGGAGGTTGAAACTGAAGAAAGCTACAGGGATATAGCTGGAGGGGGAAAAGGGAGGGAAATCAGTTGTCGACTTCCAAAACAATTGTGGATATGGATTGCATGGAAGGCTTCTCATCAGCAGGGAGTCTGACAGGTCTATCAGGGGAGAGTTCATCTACTTCTGTAATAGTAGTTATTTGAACAACTAGAGATCGATATAGTTTCTAGGGGAGATGCTGCTATTTATTGGGAAATAAGAGAGGAACGTTGGTGAAAGTTTCCTTTCTGTTTCTACAGTAACCACCATCAGGAGGACTGTGCACGTGTTTCCTGGCTGGGGCTCCATCCTGGATGGCTACAGAGCCAATGCAGGCTGTGTGTGTCACCTACAGACCCCACGGCTTTGTCTCAGACTCCTCAGAGCTCAGGGGGGGCACACAGTGGGCAGTGAAGGGATGGGTTGGCACCTGGAGGAGGTCACTTGTGAAATAAAATTTAGATCTGAATTTGCAACTGGCTCTGATGGGGCGTTTGGGCAGGAGCCACCCACGGCTGCCTGTGAGTGATTCTTGCAGCCCCTGCTGCTGGCAGGCTCTCTGGGAATTGCCCTGTGTGCAGGAGAGTGTGTTCTGAGCCCAGGAGGCACTCACTGCTCAGGGGCAGCAGCTCATTCCTACGCAGAAAGCAGAAATGTCCTGGTAGGTGGTGGGTGAATTTCCTCCAGCAAGGGACTCCATCTCATCCGTGGCATTGTGTGACACTCCTGGGTCTGTCACCCCCCATGAAGGGGGATGTGCAAGGCTCTGCTGCCCTCCACCACCTCATTCCACAAGTAGCCATCACTTTAAAACAACACACTTAGGATGTGGGCACTTCAGGGTCTGATTAAGTAATGATTAGGGAAACAGTAAATGCTTCTGCATGATGCATCATCAAAGCCAGGCAGGAATACTTCTACTCTGTTAGCAAGCATACCTGCAATATCTTAACCTTAAATGAGCTATAAAGTTGTCTGCCTCCCCTCCACTGTTTACTTTGTGTTCCTGTTTTCTGCACATGCTGCAATATTTTGCTCCTTAAGAGGTGTGTGTGATAAGCTCATGAATAACAAATGAGGATTTATGTTTGCGGATTGTGAAATAATATTAACGTGACTATTACTTTTAATCTTTGCTTTTGAATGATGTATTGAGCTGCAGGTAATCCCAGAGGGATATTATTAGGGTCTGAGTATTGAAAATGTCTCCTTCTTTTGTCTTCCCTCCTATTAAGCGTGGAATTGAATGTAGAAAAGTGAAGAAAGTAGGACAAACACAGGGTCTCTGATTTAATGCCTTATTTTATAGTCTTAGACCCCTATCAGCTGTATCTTCTAAGGTTGGGGGAGGAGGGAGAAGAAAGATAAGAAATTCTGAAATTCTAAACAAGCTACCTTTTTTGAGAGAAATTACAAAAGCCTCTCCATGCTAAAATCTTGTTCTCCAGTAATGAACACTGAAATTTGTTGTTTCCAAGAAACTTTCATTCACTTAAAAACCCAAATCTTCCTTACTGTTTGGAAAGGAACAAATGCATTTTCTTTGCAGCTTCTGATTATCAGAACTGGGAGCTGGACTGAATTTTGCAGCCCAACATTTGAAATAATAGTAGACAAAAGCAAAGTGCTTGCAATTCTATTGGAACAAAATTGAATAGACTGTCTCCTCAAATTTACCCTTTTCCATCTGACTGTGATAGGATGCTATTTCTTTAAGAGGATAGTTCTCTGAAAATGTTCTGCAGGACTGTAAATATGACAGTTAAAAATATGATGTCTGGGATGGTTTCATGCAAATATCACCCCCTCCCTGCATACATATTTGTAAGTAAACAGAAGATCCTGCTATCTCTTTAAATCCGCTGTTCATTTCACAACATCAACAAATGTTGGTTATTATATTTGCATATCAGTAATACTGCTGATATCTTACATTCCTACATTATTTTCATACCTCTGTCGGTAGAACTGGCTGGACAGAAGAGGAAATCTGGGGACAGTAGGAGAAATACTTGACACTATTTTAATTCTCATTTCTCATTCAGATAAACTTCTAATGAACATATTTCCATGATATCCATCAAAGCCAACTCTGTCCAACCCCCAGGGGTGCTTCAAACTTCCTAGGAATTGTACCTTTGGGTATTTGTACTTAGGAATTGGACCTTCTGTAGGCAGCAGCAGATCTGCCCCAGGGAGCAGGGATGCTCCTGGAGAAGGACAGGGCAGGGTGGCTGCTCCTGGTGAAGGACAAGAGGAAGGTGGCTGCTCCTGGAGAAGGACAGGAGCAGGGTGGCTGCTCCTGGAGAAGGACAGGGCAGGGTGGCTGCTCCTGGAGAAGGACAAGAGGAAGGTGGCTGCTCCTGGAGAAGGACAGGGCAGGGGGGCTGCTCCTGGAGGAGGACAAGAGGAAGGGGGCTGCTCCTGGAGGAGGACAGGAGCAGGGTGGCTGCTCCTGGAGAAGGACAAGAGGAAGGTGGCTGCTCCTGGAGAAGGACAGGATCAGGGTGGCTGCTCTCCTGGAGAAGGACAGGAGGAAGGTGGCTGTTCCTGGAGAAGGACAGGAGCAGGGTGGCTGCTCTCCTGGAGAAGGACAGGAGGAAGGTGGCTGCTTTCCTGGAGAAGAAGAGGAGCAGGGTGGCTGCTCTGCTCTGCTGGGACTGACACAGGGCTCAGGAGAGCCAGCTGCAGAGGCAAACAGAGTGGCCAGTGAGGGTTGAACCTCCCCAGCTCTTCCAGCGGCCATTGCTGTCCAGTCTGTGTCACAGCAGCAGCCTGTGGGCCACAGGAGGGGACAACTTCCCTGAGTGACTGGGAAGTTCCCACTTTCTCTGGGAAATGCTGGGTGCAGGACTGGTCTGACTGGGGGCCACCAAGCCACAGTGTGCTGTGTCACCTGCTCTTGTCCCCACTGAGGGCAGAATGCAGAGATGTCCCCATGCACTGCTGGTGTCAGCTCCTTGCCTCCCACAGGGTCACACTGGAAAAGCCACCAAGCACTGCTGGAAGGCTGGGCACAAACTCTTACCTCCCCTCCTGAGGGGGCTTCTAGCAAAAGAACTGTAGGTAGCTCGGCTGAGGGCAATGCAGGTGTACAAAAAATGGGGTGAGAAGCCTACAACACTCGGGAAGCTTGCAGGGTAGGAATTTAAATGTGGTCCCTGCTACAGGGCTGAACAGAACTGAAAAACCTGTGGCCCAAGGCTGCCTGGGGAGCAGCAGGGTCCACTTTTCAGGAGCAGAGTGACTGCAGGTCTGCAGCCCTTGTGTACTCCCAACTCAGGGCAGGCAGGGTGGATAAGGGGTGAAGGTTAGGTCCCTTTAGTCCTTTCTAACTTTACTCCGGGAGACATTTTAAATTTCAATGGGAATACTTATTCTTAAAGCTCAGACAGTGCTGTCCTTGAAAGCCGGTAGACCTAATTATGAGAGGCTTAGAGGGATGGTGAATAGATCATCTTCGCTTCTTGAGTTAATCTTGATATATAATGCATGGCAAATATTGTCTTGTTTCTTTTAAAAACCGTCAGTGAGAGGAAATTCCAGAGATGGGAAATGCAATCTTTCAAAGGATTAAGAGAGAACTAACTAACATGAACCAGATCATTAGCTTTGTATTTTCTGTTCCACCTTCTGATGCCCATATTTCACTCATGAGGATGAGTTGGAATGGCTCCAAAAACTAAGTGGAAATTAATTTCTCAGAGGCTGATCTGAAAGTTAAGATGCATTTCAAAATCACTTGCTTTACAGATCCCATCCATTTGCCCTGAAGAAAGAAAGAAAAAAAAAATAATGCTTTATGTAGCAACACAAAGTACAAGTTAAAATGAGTATGGGTGAGGCACTGCAGGAGGCTCAGGGGGAGGCAGTCAGCGAGCCAGGGCTGCAGTGAAATGGCACAGCAGCCACTGGGAAGGTGTTTAACAGGTTTGAAAGAGATTCTTAAAGCAGAGGATTTCTTAAGGCAGCAGGGAGGGTGATGCAAGGAGGATTGTACACGCTGTAATTTCCCCTGAAATTTTAAGATATCAGAATCAGGTTTTTGAGGAGATCCTCTATATCATGAAACCTACATTACAGAAAATTCAGGAAAAAAAAATCAAAGGTTTGATTTTATTTTCAACATTATGTTCTCTAATAGAGACCATTTAAGAAGCTATTTTTAAATGAGACTAACATTGGTAAAATGTTAAAATTCTTTTCTTCCTCTAAAGCATGATTTTTATGATATATAAATTATAATCTTTCTAAAATAGTAAACCTGTGGAAGATTTAACTACTGCAAGATTAATTTTTTTTTGTGACGAAAAACTGCTTTGCAGAAGGTTCCACAGCCCTCTTTTGCAACTGGCTTTAGCATAAGCAATTTCAATTGCAAACAAAAAAAAAGAGAAAGGTAATTAATTGGGTGTTCTACTGTGTTAGAAAGATTCTCTTCTGAACATATCTGAGCTCCAAATAAACACAGCATAACCAGCACAAAAGTAGGGCTGTTGTGAGATGCGATTCTAGGCTCAGCCTCAAATAATGCCCATCACTTTAAGGCCGAGAAATAAAGGGTAAAACACTGGTGCTTTGAGTTATGAATACACTTCAGATCTTTGCTGAACTATGATATGAGACTAACGATGATAAATGTTGTGAAAGTGATTAAAGCACGGTTGCACAAAAGTGCATTTGTATTATTAATATTAGGTAATTAAGGTGCTTGCCTTCTTCCTAGCTATTATTACAGACAGATAAGAGGGATCACAGTGGCTTGGATACCTTCGTTTCCAGAAGTGCTGAGAACCCTCTTCTGCCACTCTTTTGTGTGCCCTGATTACCTTCAGCATCTCCAGACAGTCACAGCAGAGCAGTGGCATAAGTCATCTGGTTTCATATCTATCCTGCAGATTAGTTTGGAAGGGATTTCTCCTGGCATGGGATAGGGAAGGAAGGATCAAGTACTGCAAATAAGGCATGAATCATTTAATCCTGACACTTTGTACTGTGATTCACATTGCCAGTGAAAGCATGCCTTGGGGTAAATAAAATGCTGACTCTGCAGGAGGAAGTGTCAAAACCAGTGTGGATTTTAATAGCATTGGGTGTTAGCGCTGACATTTCAGCGTGACTGACTCGGGACAGGAGTCACTATGTGCCAATCTAACTGAGAAAAACGCCCACTAAATCAGACTGAGTGGGAGTGACTGGTTCCTTACTGCTTTGGGGAAGCCCCAGAGAGCAAGAAGACAAGTTGGCCAAACTGTCTTGAGAAATTCTTTGCACCAGTGCAGAACTGAGGTTTCTGGAGCTGCTGTGTAAACTTATTTCCTAAGGTTTAACCTAATTTGAAAAATAAAATGCAATACCCATGAAAAAGCTCCCTCTTTTTCCAGTCTTCAAATGGGTCTTTTCATCCAGTTTAACCTATTTGCACTGACTAAAAGCAGTAATTGCTAATGATTCTTTTGGTTCAGTGTTATTCTGGACAAATTATGGCAATTATCTAGCTCACAAATATATGTAACACTCCTTGGTACTTTCTGTAATTGCCCTTGAAGTTCAAATGCCTGATGTTTAATATGGCCTCTCCCATTAAGTGTTGTTCCAAGTAAAGTCAGTGGCAAAAGTCCCAGTGACCTCAGTGATGAAGGTTCACACCCTCAGATTTGGTTCATCTTAGTTCAGAGGGAGATTTGGTTTTCTTTTAATTCACTAGGTGGTAGCAGTGTACAAATTGTGTTGTGTGGGTTCAGACTTTTTTGTTTTCTAGTTCTAATCAGACTTGCTTCAGGACCTTCCTTCAATTCCCAGCCCATAATTTCTTAGACTTGCACTGGGTTCTTGAGGGGAAAGGAGACAAAAGATTTTAAACACCCTTCTGAAGGGATGCCAAAATTTGTGCCATCCTGCAGGTGTTGTCTTGTGATGGCAGAAGTCACAGTGCATTGGAAGAGTACAGCTACTGCTCATCAGAGAACGGCATCAACATCCAAGGCTGAGCTTAAATACTTTCATCCAGCTGACATATGCAAAAAGAAGAGAGAGACATTAAACCTCCACTAGTTCTGTATCCCTTCCACGAGTTTTTACTCAATTCCCTGCAATGTGCCAGGTAACCTGATTAAATGTCCATTATTACTGCAGGCAGTCCTGGGAAAGTCACTGTGTCCAGCAAGGGACAATCTAGCTGACAGCAGGCAAGAGGACTTGGGCTGCTAAACTACAAATCTAGGTAGGGTTCCTGCTGAGTGTAATCCATATTTTTTAGCAGTGGATGTGCAGATTAATGAGAAGCTGTAATTTGAAACAGATGTTTGCTGTTTTGTTCACTTTTATTGTGCCTAATACACTTCACATTCTGGGATTAACCTCCTGATCTACATGTTGCTACGTGAGCATTAACCATTTATTGGGAGAGAGGAAGGAAGAGTTAAACCAAACCTGTGCAGTCTTTCTCCAGAAACAAGAAATTGTTTTCAGACAACCAGGTATAACCTGTGACATTTCACTTCTATCACCACCATGTCGTGCCTTTTCAGCAGCGATGGCCAGCCCTGAGTGGTGCTGAGCTGGTGACAGCCAAATGTGGCCCTAAAAGGGCTCCTTCCTGCCAAAGTGCTCCTCAGCATCTCTCCAGAGAGTCTGCATCCCTCTGGCTCCTCACCTACCACTGCCCACCCCTTCTCTCACTGTTTGCTCTACTGCTCAGGATCCTCTGGGGGCTGGGGTTTATTACAGTACCAGGTTTACCCAAAAACCAACTCCAGAGAAGGTGCTGTGCTGCTGTAATTACCTCCAGTTTGGGATCACAGCTTACCAAGCACACAGGGGGCTCCTCTCCAGGGCTGTCTGGTCCTGCCTCTCTGTGTCTGAACAACTCTGACTGTCTCACCTTTTTTTAAGATCAGTGTTTTTTAAAAAATATGCACCTCTACATTTCATCCCTCACCTTCTACTACAATAGATTAGGGATGGATGAATGATGGGAATCTGAAGGGGTCTACCAGAGAGACATTTTTAGCCTAAAAATGCATGATGCTAAGGAAGATGAAGATATTTATGTACTGATAGATAATGGCCAGAAGTAGCAGAGATATGATGAATGCAATCCTCCAGTGAGTAGCAAGAACTAACTGTAGTTACCCAATATCTCTGTCTGATCCTAGTGGGATGCAGATAGGAGACTTATCACCAACTAAAACAGAGTCCTGACTGAATCAGACAGGCTGACACTGGGATCACTCTGCAGAAGTTGCTCTATATAAAGCTTGCAGCAAATGTTATTTTCTGGTAGTACAATGAAATAAATCCAGGGGACATTTGCAGGAGAGCTTTCAGAATTCCTCCAGGCAATGACTGTGGAAGAGACACTGTAATATAAGTGCACTCTTGCTTTGTGCAAAGCATGGTGAGACAGGCAGAATTAACGCTGATGGGAGAAAGAACACTCAGGTTTTATCAAGATGTTTAAATACCTTATGTCATTTTGCCAATTTGAGTGGCTGAGTGGCAGGAATATTCTGGGTTATGTATGTTATTTTTGGCAGCAAAAGAGATACTGAATTTTAAAATGCACATGCAAATGCAAAAAAAAAAAAGTTCATTGTAAATATATGTCATACCTTAATGAACTGCCCATTTTCTAAGTCTTTGTGTAATACCTTGGCTAATATAAAACAATTTAATAGTCAGGGCCACAAAATTATCCTGGAACATAGGATAGAGATGATGATAAAACAAGACAGTCAAGATCAGATTTCCGTTTTCTTTTGGTCCTTGTTATTTCATAATTGCTAACAAAACTTTCAGAATGAAGATCTCAATCTAAAACTTCAGCAAGGAAATGATTCACACCTGGAAAGTAACAAACAAAATATACCAGCTCATGTTGCAAGCACGTGAATGAGAGGAAAGCAGGGTAGATGCTGATTCTGTGTCATCCTAATCCTACAGCTATCACTTAGGAATTAATAAAACATACATGGCTCTCTTGCAGCTCCATCCCTGCTGGCTGCTGCTCTGGTGATACATTGCAATAATATGCCAGTGATAATATTCCAGTAATAAATGATGGCAATATCCCATCAGATCCTCATCACTCCAGTGATGCGCTGTGGCCATACATCAGCAGGCAACGGAGTTTAGGCATTAGTGGAAGAGGCAAATTTCATTGTACATCCTCTGAACACAGGGTTTGACATAATGCAGCCTGTGGGCGCTGAGCAGGGACTGCATATGGAATGTGTACTGCAGAAATGGGCTCTCACTCATTGAATACTTGAAATCTAAAGGGAATGTGAGCGTGCAAACCACCATAGAATAGGATCACAGCATCATTTAGGCTGGAGAAGACTCCTGAGACCATGGAGTGATGGAACTGCTTGGGGATTAGCTCTCCAGGTTTTCACCATCCTGCACTGCCATGTGAGGGTGTTGGGTGGTTGCCTCTTTGTAGTATTAATACAGCAAAATGATGTGTAGGGCCCTGGCATGATTGGTCAGGGTCAGGAGGCTTTCAGTTGAATTTGTGACTGCTTCTCAGCCTGTTCCTAAGACAGTGATTACTGCCAGACGGCTTGTAAATGATTTTGGGAGTGCCAACCAACTCTTCTGTGATAATGGTGTGATACTACACCTGATATGCATGCAGATGGACAAGTAATTGGAGGCAGAAATCAGAGATATTTCTCATATCTAATTATTCTTATTTCTTTAATTTGGCAGCTGTCTTCACGGGAAGCTTATACAGATGCAAGTCACCACGGCAGTGACATTTCCTCTGAAGCCTCCTCAGGTGACACAATTCATAGATAACTCTCCAGTGAGATTCCCTGAAGAACTGATGCATCCCAGCTCCTGAACAGTGATGTGAGTTTGGGGAGACATGCTGAATCACCTGCCTACAAGCAGGTTTAAGCACAAGGGAAGATTTTGCTTTGGAAGCCAAAGCAGTAATACCAAGAGGGTTAAGGGAAGAGACTTCATTTTGGTTAGCAAAGTGCAGTTTCAGATGTTCAGTTTTGATGACAACAGACCAGAGAATTAAGCTGTGCACTTTAAAGATTTTTCTTAGCCTTTCTGATACCGAATTTCTCCAGAGGAATTCAGTACCAGCCAGCTCTGTGATCAATAAGTATGCTATTGATGGAAAGTGAGGGAAGGACTTACGGAATCATTAAAGGTCAGCTGATTTGTCCCTAAAGCTCGCATGCTCAGCATCTGTTTACATCTTAAGAGTCACAGACTGAGGCAGTGAAATGCACCTGGGAAAGAGGTTGGATTTTGTATGGTTGGCTGAAATTTGTATCTCCTAGCATTAAAGAATAATTTCTAGGGGCTGGCCATAAGGAATCAAATTAGTCACTTCTGCTTCCAGTGTTCCTTGATGTAAAACAAGTAAGATTGTTCTATTTGAATTCAAATAAAAAAGCCCAAGCCAAGTAAAGTATCACTCACAAAACTTGGAGCACTGCAGTTTTATCACTGAAAATGCTGCTACTGTAAATTTGGTTCACCTACAAAGATTGCATCTTTTAGGACATTATAAATAAACTTTTTAGGATACTGTTGCAAGAATCAATGCCACATGCTGTAAAAAAAAGCAATTAGAAGAAAGGAAAGCGAGGAGAGGTGAGGATCTCCGAGTGGAATATACATGTTGTAACCCTGCAGAGCACCTAGAGCCACAGGGGCAAACTGCAGGTCCTGCTGGGTTTGGAACATTTTGTCAGCTTTATTAACTTCCAGGAGTGATAGTGGAACTATAGCCTGAGATGGGAAAAATATCCACCTTTAATATAAAGATTGCTAGTGATGAAAACTATCACAACCTTCATTGACCTTTCGCTCTACTTAGGAAGCATCACAGTCAGCAGGCTGAAATATATGTTTGGAACATACAAAATTTAGGTTGCTTAAAGTTGAAGCGATTCCGGTTCTGCTACAGATTTCCTTGTTCAGCAGAGGTTTGTGCTTTCTGGTGGCTTTTACCTTTCCAGTTATTTACTCTGCAGCCAAGTTATTGTGTGCCTTTCCATTCTGTTTGACCTTTAGTAGACCTATTGATTTGTTTTCTTTTAAACTTTCTAAGTCTGTAATTTTTTCAGCTGTACAGCAATGCTTTACTGAAGCCTAAATGTATTTATTAAATGCTCTTCCTAAATGAACTAGGCTAATAATCTCTCTAAGATTACCTTGAGCAGATATATTTTCCATCCTTGATCAGTGTTAGCAGTAGCATGCACCTTACAGTCTCTGTTAATTGAATTAAATATGAGCTTTTCCTTTGTTGTCCCATACTGAACTCAGCCCGACAGGCTCTGTTGTCTCAGCCATCTTGCCTGTACTTTTTAATGAACTAACAAGCATTTCTTAAGTTTTCTGGAATTCTCTCCTGTCCACGGGTTACTGAAAAATGAACATTACCTGCCAAAAAAGCTTCTCAGCCAGCTGTGTTAAAATTTTTCAAGGCAAATTATCCAGAACTTCTGATTTAAGTATGTCTAACTACAGTAGCTGTTGATTAATATCCTCTTTAGTTACAGTAGGAACAGAAAGTATATTATCATCATCATCTAACAAATACTTCATCCTTTCCTCCAAATACGGAATTGACACCTTTATTGATTTGTTTTTTTTGTATTGTTGCTAAATAAAAAAGAAGTATCTGTTGTTTCTGTTTGGGGACAGACCTATTGGTCTCCTTCAAGCGGGTTTTTTCCACTCCAGAAATGTTTTGCAAAAACTGTTCCCTTATTAATGTTCTCAATGACACATTTTTGTTTTTCTTGTCAATTATCTATCCACTTTTACTATCGCATTTGTCTTTTTTGTCCTTATTGGTAAGGCTTACTTTTACGGCTGCATTCACTTCCTGCTGCAGGGGTTTTTGATGTATTATGCTGAGCTTATTCTGTTGTGTTTTTATACAGATATAGCCTTCTTTCTCCTGTTAAAATAAGATATCCTTAAGTTGTTCTTACAAAGCTCTCATATTTTCTTTATTTCCATCTTCCAGTTGATCTTGCTCATAATGCTTTTTTGGCTTTAAAAAGCCACCTTTCTTAAGGCACCACTGTATTCTGTACTGATTCAAACTTCATTTTCCTTGCATATAGCAATATTAGCTGAATTATTACCACTCATATGTCAATAATGAAGCCAAGACTGGTCCTTGATGTCCATATTTCCCCTTTATTCAAGACCACATCAAAGCTAGGCCAAAATGACACGTAAAACTGATTCATTCACTCCTAACACCAAAGTATTCCTTTCTGGGAAAGGTTCCTCATCTTTCCTACGGGAAAGACCTGGCTGCAGAGTTAAATCAGGAGAAACGCCAGCCTCACCAGAGGAGTTTTATAGCTCCCTGTGGTATATGGCAAATCACTCCAGCTGGGCCCAGGCACAAATTCCCCCTCCCTCCTCCTTCCCCCATGGCAGGGTTCCCTGGCAGTCCCTGAAATGAGGACAGGCAGCTGTGAGGTGTCCTCTGCCAAGGCAAAGAACATTAACTCTCTTCTGATCACCCGTCTGAGGGGGTCTGCAGGACTCGAGAACTAATCTGTCTCAACCCATGGGCTCTGCCCCAAGGTTGCCAGGTGTCAAGGGGAAGCTCTCCCCAGTGAATTCTGCACTGGGCTGGCTTCCAGTCTGTGCTAATGGTGGAGGTAAAGGACCAGAGCTGGGCTTTTTAGAAGGCTGCATTCTGCGTGTTTCTTTGCAGTTATTCACTCAGCTGCTGGCCAAGAGCACAGCCTGCTTTAAGGATTTGTGTGTGTGTAGAGCAGGTTCAGGCTCTTGCTCTTTTGAGGGGGAGAAAGAGCTGATGTTCCCCATTTCTCCCTCTCCATATGGCCCAATATGCTCTCAAAACAAAACCCCTGTTCAGTCTGGGACGCTGGACTAAAACATCTCCACATTGTTTTCTTCCCTTGCTGTAATTGAAGCTGGTTAATGTGCAGTGGCTTCGTTAGGCTGTTAACAGATCCAATTAGGGCTGAGTTCAATATCTGTTCTGTTGCTTTGCAAGGACAAAACTGGCTTACATCTTAGCTGATTAGAGAGAAAAGAAAAATCTTTCAGCAGCTCTTTGCCAGTGCATCATCTCCTCAGTGTCTGGAAGAGATTGGGTTTAGGTGTGTGTGAACAGAGGGGCTGCTCAGTCCCTTTACTGCGGGACCCCAAGTCCTGCCACTCCTGGGTCACACCACCAACCCCTCCCAGCCCCTGCTGGGCTGAAGGAATGCAGCTTTCCTGACCCCTTGCTGTGGCTCAGTGTTCCCCAGAGCTGCCCCTGGGTCATGGTGTGCCCAGTTCTACCCTGTGTGTGATGCTGCTGGAGCTGAGCAGGTCCCCACAGTGGGGTCCTTGTCTGCTTCCTCTGCACTGCTGCACCANTGGAGTCAGGCTGAGCATCCAAACATGCCAAAAATATTAACAAAGCTTCTGTATAACTGATCTTCCCCCTCTTCAGCCAAAAAAAAAAAAATTCTTTCTATTTTGGAGCTTAGGCTCTAGGCTTAAATAGTACATATACATGAACTTTCACCATGTGATTCTGTATTTTATAAAACCATGGCAAAGAAAATATACGGATTGCTTGCCAGATTCCTCCTCCTCAGTCCTGCTCCTGACACTAGGAGCTTGTTGTAGAGCCAGGAATATTCCATCCCTACAGCTAGGCTTTGACAGCAGCTTGCTATTCTGATTGCAAGTGAGCCATAAAGGAAAAAAAAACCAGGAAGAGTTACAGCAAATTAATAAGTCTGTTTTGCTGAATATGTTATTTCTATTAAAATTTTAAAAGAGTTTTAAGTGACAGTAAATGTGGTCTTATTTTAGAATGGTTTCCATAACACTACACAACAGTTGCCAATGGCACTTATGCCTTGTCGTGCATACACAGAGTTATTTAGCTGACAACAGTGTTTAAGCTATTAAACAAGATAATTTTGCAACTGTTATGCAATGGTAAAGCTCTCACTCGAAAGAAGTATTTGGGGTTTTTAGCTGAAAGTTGACTTTTTTTTCCATATTCATTTATATTTGCTTTATTAGAAATGTATAATTTAATGTAATACTCAAGGTCCTTAGGGTATACACTCAGTTACCTATAAAACATTCATGCACATTGAACACTTTTTTTGGTGCCAGTTCTTGGCTTTGTACATCTGCTGTACAATACTGAGTATTCTAACTAACAACGTGCCTTAATTGAGTTTAGGTGTTCAAGTCATTTATTTAAATTTAGTAGTGTGAATAATTTATTTCAATTTACATTTTAATTATTTTACCCACTTTTTTGGGAGTAACCTCATTTTCTAGCTTCTAAAAAAATAATCGGCATATGTTTACTGCAGCAACATTAACACTTACTAAATTCTCTGAGAAGTTTAGCTCCAAACTGAGAAATACTAATGAATTATTCATACTCCAGGCACTAGCTGGAGTTGAATTAGGATGTCCAGATCTAAGGGAGACCTGGCCTTCTAGAACCCAGCATTGCCTAAAGCTCCCTAAGGCTTATTCCTCTGCTATGGCAAGTTGGACAAAGCTGGATTTAAGTATGGTAAAATACAAATATTTCTGCAGTCAGTGTGGATTTTTCTCTTTCTTTTATTATTATTCTTATATATTATTATTTATTATCTGTAATTGACCAGTTTATTGGCACATCATGCATAGCATGGAGATCCTTGTGCTCTCTTCCCCATCTGACTAATAGAGAGAGAAGGTCTGAGACAGGCATTCCATTTCCAGCTGGTGCTTGCTGTACTCAGGGGTCTCACAGGTGAGGAAATGGAACACAAGCATCTCATCTGTGGCACCCTCAGACGCTCACCTGTGAGCCCAGAGCTCCAGTGGGATTGCTTCTGAATGTGCTGGGAGAACGGCGAGGAAGGCCAAGCTCTAAGGACTTAGGTCCTCAGAAAGAATTGGGGAATTTGCTGGAAAACCAGCAACAATTTAGAAAGCATTATTCATTTATTTAGCTAATTGTTCATTCTCTGAAAAATCTTCTTGCTTTAAAAGTGGGCCTGATTTTAGAGGGGCTCAAGGTCTGCAAACATAGCCAGTGTCTGAATCCAGCTCTGGCAAATCATCTCTCTCACTGGCATCTGCCTGTGTAGGTTTCAAAGTGCTCACAGGAGAAACACTGTCCCCATTTTGCGGTTTTATAACCAGAGAAAGATGCCTTCAACAAAGGGCAATGAAAACCACTCAGCATTAAACATGTGAGGAGTTTTCCTTTAGTGGCTAAGTCAATCTGCCACCTCTGCTGTGTGCAGACATGCATCTACACCTGCACCTGTGCCTCTCAGGTTTGTCTCCTTTTTACATAATAATCTTTTCCAAATACACTGTAAGCACAAACAAAAATATATGCATTGTTTCCAGCCTGGATGTCTTTACTCCTTGGATTTCTGCGTGTAGCTATATTCATGTTATTCAGCACTGTCTCTTTAGGCTTGTGTATACTTTTCCACACACACAAGTGTGCCCTGAGATGTTACAATCTCTTTTGCCTGTCGATCTATAGCTATATAAATGTTTCTCCAGGTAATAAATTTCACCACATTTTACTTTAAAATGTAATTTTTTTTCAAATACACTTTTACTGCTAAATATAGTCTATAATGGCCTGTTCATAAATGAACACCTTGAGAATGGAAAGCGGTAAGCTGGAAATATTTTTAATAACAAAAATCTTTAGCTACAACAAACTACATGCATATCTTTGTTTTGAATATCAATGGAGATGCTACTCAAAGTAAGCCTTTTTTTTCAGCTGTAAAAACCCCTTCAGCCGAGCAGAAGCCAGGTGCAGAGGGGTCTGCAGAGAAGCAGTGACCCTGGGGAGTTGTGATTCAGATTTGGTGACAATCATTTTGGCCAAGACCATGAACTGGAGCTTTCCAGAGCTAAATCCATGTCGGGTCAGTGCTGCTGAGAGCTGTGCCACAGGGCACTTCCCTGCTGACCAGGCAGCAGCTCCAGAGGGGACAGAAAAGTCCTGCTGAACTCGATGAGCTCTCTGCTGGGGGAGGTCTGACGTGAGTTGCTGGGGGTGCAGTGGATTCTCAGGCTGTTTCCCCTGCATCACAGCCTGAAAATTCCAGCTGAGGGAACTGATTAGTTCAGCAGATGGTTAAATACCTTGTTGAATCAGAGCCATCCCCCATGGCTGCGCTTGGGGAAATAACTCGGGTTATGGCTGTGAGGAGCGCGAGGCTGTGGGCTCCTGAGAGGGGAGGTGTCCCAGGACCATGTGCAGGCGGCTTGGGGACAGGGCCAGGCTGGATGGGGAGCTCCTGGTAGGGCTGGGGTGCAGCTGCCCCAGGCACTGGGACACAGGGAGGGGTGCAGGGAGTGTGCCAGGGGTGCAGGGCTGGTTTGGAACCGACAGGCAGCAGAGCAGGAGCATCCCGGGAGGAATCACACCAGGAAATGAGCTACAGGGACCACGAGCTGCTGCAGGCTCATGGCATTACAAAATCTACCCCCCAGCCATCTTAACTATTCATTCCTCAGTCCACATTCTCACTAACACAGGCAGTTTTCTCATTCAGACCCTTACGAACTCTGTCCTAAAACACAGCAGATTTTGTAGCAGGGCTGGTGTGCAGTGAAAAGCAACTGGCAAGCTGTGGTGAATATGCAATATACACAGCTCACTGTCTTACAAACCTGCATGTGGCCTGGAAGTAATAAAATTAAAATAATTTTTGGACAACATGACCTCTGTTTTGAAGGTCACGTGTGAAAGACCTTCCTAAAGGCTACACAGAATATAAGGAAAAGGTGGAAAACCAGCATCAGTTGTTGAAAATAAAAAAAAGAAAAAGAAACAACCTTTGTTTCACACAATATATTTATAATTAATTTTAAAAATGATTCAAATTTTGAGGTATTTTATGGCAACTCTGAGACTAATAGGTCTTTGTCCCATTGCACTCACTATCCAATACTGCACATATGCAATAAATTTGCAAGAGGGAAGATTGGGAGTGATGGACATAACTGAAAACAGTTTTGGTCTTGTTTGACTGTGAAAGGCTTTTCAGGGGCAGATTTATTTGAGAAAGGGACTTATTTGATGGCTCTGAACCTACCCCCTCTCCTCACCTTTGTGCTAGAGGCACAGTGGATATGCTGGCAGAAGTCTCATGCCATACTTTCCCCCTAAGCCTCCACTGCTGGAAACAGGATATTAAATGCTTGGCAATAAAGCAGTTTCTGCTTGTTGTTCAGTAACCTTGTAGCCTTCAGCTCTGCTCGAAAATCTTACAGGAGCCGAGTGCCCAAGCAGGAATCAATGATTTGTATCAGGGAGGTAGGAGGATATTAAAGATACACCGGAGGAAACAAAAAAAAAAGAGGCAAACCTTGGAGCAGCCAAATGGGTAGAGACCCACGGGTTCAACTCCTAACCCTCATTACTTGTCCCTTCCCGTTGCTGAATTTGATCCTACGTGGTTCTTGCCAGCCCCTCCCCTGGCACTGCAGGCTGGCTTTTACCTTGATGAGTGGCTTTTGAACTCGGGCTCTGCTGGGCGGGGAGTGGAGCCTGGGGAGGGAAATAGTGCTGCTTCTCCATCTGCGCTCTGGTGGGCCCTGGGCAGGACACCTCTCCGTCATGGGAGAGGGTTTTGAAGCACTGCTAGAGCTGAGGAAAGCAGATGTTTCTCCCTACACCTTTATTATTAGTCCAGCCCCTTACTGAGGGCTGCGAGCTCCTTGGCAGCCTCCTCCTGGTGATGTCCAGGAGGAGCTGTGCTGCTGCTCCTGATGGGAGAGAGAGGGAGGCAGCAGCTGAGGGGCAGAGAGTGAGCCCGGGTGAGTGCTGAGCTGCAGGGGGAGATGTCTGCAGGTCCCTCGGGTGCTGCTGGACGTGCTGGACAGGGGCAGAACCACTGGACAGGGCTTGGCAGGGTTTGCTACTCCTCCCCTCTGGCTCAGCCACTTCTGATGGTCCTCCCCTGCCTTCTCTATTCCTTCCTCATCTTTTAATAAAAAATATCCAGACTTTTGTTAGACCTGTAATACCCAGAGAGCTGTCCCTGCAGAATGAGCTCTGCCCCTTGGCCTCTGCTTTTCATTGAGTGGTCAAAGCTGCGGTACAGAGTTGGATGCCGGCCAGTCAGCTCTCATTGTACATAACATCCCAGTGGGCTTGGGGATCAATCCTCACACAGACAGAACAATTCTCCTTTTCAGGGGCACAGGTTTCTTTAGCTCTTCCTGAGCTGACTGAGCCTGCTCACACAGGGACTGTCCTTTGTGCAGCCAGGTGAGGTCGGGACTCGGATGCCTGGAGGGTCTGTCAGGTGTATTTGGCAAGTGAGGAAGCTCAGGTTGTGAGTACAGGAATCAGAATGCATTTCAAAGCCCCCTGTGAAGGAGACAGTGAGGTTTGGGACTGCCAGGCATGCCTGGTGCAGCTGCTGGGGCAGAGGGAGAGCAGCAGGGCTCACTCCATGGACAAGGCTCTGGCTGCAGGGTTGCAAGGCAATGAAGTGTACCTGTGTTTTGCTTTTCCTCTGAAGTACATAACCCACTGAGAAGTCTTCAGGGAGTCTTACTGTTTACAGGTTCTGGGTCAGGGAAGAATTACCCTGTTTATTTTTTTCTGAATGCAGTGGATTAAGTGAGTGAGAACAGTTTGTTCAGGAGGATATTACACCCATGATGCCTTTCTGGAAGGGCAGAGGAGAACAAGCTGAGAGATTGCAATTCCAAACTGGAAGAAAGAGAAGGTGCAGGACCTCAGTCTGGTCTCTGAGAGCTCACAGCAGAGAGCTGTGAGGACACAGAGCCATGATGATTTGGGGACAGCCATGATGCAGAACTCTGCAGAAGGGCTGAATCTGGTCCCAGTTACTGCAGTGCAAACCAGAACAGCCTGTTAAACCTGAGGTGTGGTGAAGAGCCAAAGGGAGCTCATCCAGCCTCCATGTGCAGTCACCCTTCCATCTCTTCCTGAATCCACTGGGTGAAGGATTTCCATACTCCTGCCCCTGCAGAGCTGTCCCCCAGCCCTTCTGCAGCAGAAGAGCCACCAAAGGCCCCTTGAGCGCTGGTCTGAACAGAGCATCTCTCACCTGGCCTCTCAACAATAATCTGAAATGCCCACTCATTCTTGTGTATCACTGTAAAATCCATCCGGAATACTAGATTCTTCCCAATTAAATGACAACCTTCCAGATTAGTCCAAGAGTAATATAAGAATCATGAACTAATTCTGAGCATCTGCGTTCTCCGAGCCCTAGGAGAAGGCAGGGAGGGAGGATCAGTGCTGTTAAACCCCTCTGCTGTGCTCTCCTAAGAAATGCCACAGTTTCCAGCCCCATCTCGCATTATTGCCATTGTTGTCCTTTAGGGGTTGATGTTAATGACGACTGAAAGAGCTTAATGAGCATGTGCCTTGAATAAGCTCTTTATACACCTTATAAAATAATTACATTTTATTGAAAATTCCACAGGGCCAAGCTCACAGCAGCCATCAGGGGTGCCAATTTAATAGGATACGGTACAGTGCTTTACTCAAATAAGACTGCATCCTTCAGAAGTTCACCTTCATGGCCACAAAGGACAGCAGGGCCCCCCCCGAGCAGAGGGCTGCGGGGTACCTGCTGTTATCCACCCTGAGACACTGAGGAAAGGCAGTTCAACCTAAGGATCACAAAACACCTCTAAAATGGAGTGGTGTTGTATGGCAAGAGGAATAGGATTTGTGTTCTAACAGCACGAAGGCACCTGGCGATCCCTGATGAAAGGTGGCTTGTCAATAGCCTGTTAAACATCCTTTAAATAGGGATGGTAAGCTCCTTTTCCTGGCCTTGTTCCCATCCAGCACAGATCAAAATTGTTGACCTATTAAGGAAAGAAAGATATTCCCAAAGGAATGCCTTGCAGTGCCTTCTGGGAGGCAATGGGGCCTCTGCCTTTAACAACACACAGCAGTGGCAGCTCTTAATGGGACTATAGAAAGTTCTTAAATAGGAGAGAATGACAAAGGTCCTATTGAATCTGGGTAGGGGAAGTTTCTCATCGTGTAAGCATTTTGTCAGAGGGAAATGGCTGAATGACTCAAAGGTAAATTGCTTGTAATACATTTCATTGGAAAATTAAAATTTGTAACTTTATTTTTCATCTTTAAGCACAATGCTTCCACCTCCATCACTGAGGAAATAATCTTTGAGTCTGCACAGAATAAAAGAAAATACAAATTAAATCCTCCCATAATGTGCTTTGAATGTTATAAAATATATTTTCTGAATGAAATTTAAACTCTTGTGAAAACTTTTTCAACCAGTGCCAATTTTTAAATAATATATTATTTATACTGCAAAAATGCTGAAGGATCTCATAATTTCAAGACCAGGCCCTTCAAAAAAATGTGGGTTTTTTTACTAATGGGCCCATGAAAACTTCTTTCAAAATATTTACTAAGTGTGTGCAACAGGTAACAGAGGCTGCAAGGACCAGGGTGTCAGTGAGTATCCTGGCTGCCCATGTATCTCAAGGCAGGGAGTCTGTGACTACTGATGAGATCTGAGCTGCAGCCTGGACCAAAAAACCAAGGGAAGCCTTCAGCACCCAGATTCCAAACTCCTTTGCTGGCAAAATTCTGAATGTTGTGTTAACACAAGATCAATGCAGAAAATCACAGGATGCTTTAGAAATGTGGAAGTCTGGTGTATTTTTTCTCTGTCTTGTGGTTTCTGAGTCCTTACAGGAGACTAATGCCATGTTTCCTAGTTTTTCTTTTGTAAGCGTGGAGGTTAACAGTGTATTTTAAAATGTCATATGCCCGAATAATTATCAAATTCCTACTATTCCTATGACATTTCCAGGCTCCTGTCCGTGGCTGCTCATTCCCACCCAGCCAACCAGAGCTTCTGAGCCTGCAGCTGAGGAACACTCCCTGTATAATTGCTTAAGCTCTTGGCACAAGCACAGGGTGGGATGAAAAAGAGGGAATTTTCCAGACTGGGTCAACTTCAAGGAGAAGAGAGTGATTTTCAGCCTGTGAAGATGTATTTCTGGAGGTTTCATCTATCTGCAGCCTGTTATGGGACCATCACAGCTCACTGCAAGCTTCTCCCCAGCCACAGTGCTGTGGCTGTCAGGAGGAATCCACCCCTGATGGGAGGGAAACGTCCAGCACAGTCACACATTTAGCCCAGAGCAAGTGCTAGTTGTGCCCACAAGATAAAATAAACAGCAGAGAAGGTGGCAAGAAGTTAAAAAGGTAAAAAGAAGAAAAGTTAAAGAAAAAAAAATGCTGTTTGAGCAAAGCAAGGCCCGAGCACACCCCAGGTTTTACCCCTACAGTTTATGACAGGGAGCCAAAACAAAGCAGGGGAGGATACTGAGGATGTCACCAGCACACAGGGACATCTGCCATGGACCACCGAGGTGGAGCTGGGCACAGCCTCAGCCAGGCTCTGAAGCCAGCCCCTCCAAATGTGGTGCCTGTGTGTGTTCAGTGCCAGGGGTTACACCCTGGTGTCTGCCTGCAGTTTATAATCGGGAGCTCTATGAAATAATTTCATTAGGCAGGTGTGAGGTGTGAGGGAAATGTACAGCATAATCCTGTATAACACAATCATCATCACATTTTGATTCCCCTGCCCATCACCTTCCACATTTATCTTCAGAGACCTCTTAATGAAACAGCTGCTTAGATTTAATTAAACAACAGCATTATATAAACAAGTTCTTTTGTTTTGTGTGCTGAACAGGGCATTCATCTTCAAAAGCTTTTCTGCCAGAGCTGGCCTGGCTGCCCCTTGACTTGTCTCTACTCCAATTACCACTCCAGTTTAGCTGATTAATTTGTAGCCACTGGCAAACATGCACAGTTGGCAGGACATCAGTCCATTTCAGTGACAAGCACTATAAAAAGATCATTATTTTCATTAGCATAAATAACTGCATGTTGATAGACCTCTGGTTTCTGAAAATAGGTTAAAGTCTTAACTATCTTTATTCATTACCCAGATATAATTGGAAGTAAAATTATCACGGAAGTGAACAATAAGCTATCAGTGTATATAATGCTTAATGACTGCACTCAGTCCAGTAATAGTCTGCAATGATTTTTTTTTCTTAAAATGAGACATTTTTTTTGTAAATGCCTGTGTATAGACACACACTAATTTTTTACCAAACCATATATATTTGATGATATATAAGAAAAGTCAGTGAAAGAAACAATCACATGCAAATAAATATGTTTTCTCCTGCATTTCCTAGGGCATACAGATATTATTTTTCCAGTCACTGGCCCAGGTTGGATGCTTTGAAAGCTTTTCTGGCTGCAACCTACTAGTCAATCATGTTCCTAAGAGTTTTTCCCTTACTGGGTCTTTAAGGGTTGATATTGTACAGCACGGTCCTTGGAGAGGAAAGGCTTAGTTTTGTGCCCTTCTCTTTTCCCTACCATGATGACACCTGGTACACATCACGACACCAACAATAATAAAAGAAAGCAGCAATAATAAGAAGCACTGTTTGAAAGGTAGCACTTTCAATAGGTTTAGTCCCTTAGCCCAACTTAGCAGCTCTTCAAATGAAAAAGTGTATTAATACACAGGATGTGACCATCTGGATGGTTTTAACTCACTGTCCTAAAGGGAAGGTTTGAAATGAGATTTCTGCTTTTAGCTCTTAGGGAGTATTTGGTTTTATTTCACTCAGAAAACTCCGCGAAGTTTATAAATATATATATACACGTATACTACACCCAGAGCCCTGTCTCTGTAGCAGTGGTCTAGGGTAAACACCAGCAAGTGCTGGCCAAGCATGAGTTTTAGTCATTGTATCCATGTATCTTCATGGTTCTGAGAAGAACAGCCCTTCAAAGATACCTTTGATAGATAGAGGTAAAATAATTTTTTCTTTCTATTATACAGCAAAACAAAAACTGGGCACTGCATGGGAGAACAAGAGAGGCTTTTTTTTTTACTTTTTTTTACCATCAAGAAACCTTGCCACTGCTTTGAAATGTTGCCCAGAGCATTTTTGTGCCCAGCTTGTCTATGTCTTTCTGCCTGTGTCAGAAGATGACTTTGAAAATTAGCTGGTTTATATAACAGAGAAGAGCCAAGGGTAATAAAAAAGAGAGCAAATGATTGCTTCAGTATTGAATATTTTCCAGGAAAAAAAAAATGTGGAGGAGTGAAGATGAAAACAAGATTTGGACTCCTGACATGCACTGTATCCCCACAGGTCCCCACAGGTGTCCCCAGCCTCCCAGGCAGAGCCTTGCCCTCCTCCTGGGGCTGGATGGAGAGAGCTGAAGAACCTCTTACATTGTCAAAGGATAACCTTTTTCAAACTGAAAAATATCTTGCCAAATGCTGTGTAATATTTGCTGAAATTTCAGACCCAGAATGGGCTGCAGGGGAGAGGAAGGTGTCAGGTCTGCCAGCGCTGGTGAACACCCAGGTTGGGTATGGAATGCTATGTTTGGATACTAAAATGGATTGTTTGAAACAGATTTTGAGATCACTCTTGTGAAATGCTTATTTTGCAAAAAATAGCTCATAAACCAACAATAAAGGCACACAGAAACATGCTTTTGCTTTGTCAAAAAAAAGAAAAAAAGAAATAAACAAGCAGAAGAACCCTCTGACTTCATCCTATGGAGCACAGAGAAGTCTGGGAAATGCCTCTCAGGAACAGTGATTTAGGAAACCATGGTGTTTACTGATGGTAGCAGGAGCCAGAACTGCAGCACACTGTGGTTACCTTTTGGGGAAGGAAGAAGAGGTTAAGGGTTGTTTGCAGTAGACAACGACTTGCAGAGAGGAGCAAACAGTTTTGTTTTTTTAAGTTACTGCAAATCACCCTTGAAGGGTAAATAAATTGTGTTTTGGACCTAATTATTTGGGGTGTTGCTGAATAGGATGCATTGTATGAACAGGAAAAAAGGCCAACAGAAGTCAGACATTAAGATAGAATAAGAGCTTGCCTACTTCACCTCTAGAGAAAACTGGATATTTAAGATGCTATGCAAGTGCTGGCAAATTGTGGCCTTTTAGAATGATGCCATTGTATTTCTGAAAAGCTGTATGGTTCCCCTGGGTTGTATGGAGACAGGAGAGGAGCTGTGTGCAGAGCAAGGACTGCAGGGCACAGCAGTCAGGGTGCCTGCCTGCCAGGCCAGCTCTGAATGTGCTCCACCATCCTTTAGGGAAGTGCTGCTTCCCCAGTGGCAGCAAGCTGGCAAACGACAGCTTGCCTGAATTTGGTTAATGGAACAAAAAGACACTCTTTATTTTAGACTGGTAAAGTCTAAATAAAGTCTAATAAAGTCTAAAATGGGTTTTGGTAAATATGAAAATTCATTTATCTGAGCTATCAGTTATAAATGGTTTTAAACTACCAATTATCATGTATGAAAAAAAAAAAAGAAACCAGAATAGCTTCTTACAAAAGACACAAATCATCATCTGGCATTTAATGGACTTCAAGACCATTTACCTGGAATTGGGGCTGCAAAGTCTTATGAAACTCCCTGGCTGGCCAATGTCCCCTCAGAAGCATCTGCCCCATCCACAGGCACAATCAGCAGCTGGTTTGGCCACTCTACAGCAAGTGGCAGTGGGACTTTGTGCTGCTCAAACACCAGGAAAACACCTGTGCTGCTTGAGCCCGTGCTTGGGATGGGTTTTTTCTCTTTGAACGATTATTTCTCTCACACCATCGTGATCACAGGCATTGTCCCAGAAAGCACAACAAAAGCAGGGGTTTTTCCTTGCGAGAATCAGCTGTGAGGACTCATTCTGATGTCCTAGTCCTTTGCTGAGCAGAAAATGCTTGTGCTTGCATTTCCTTCAGCTGTTACTGTCCTGGCTGCCAACATGGCTAAACTCATGATGGATCAGACTCACTGCTGCAAGATGCTTGCTTGGAGCGAACAATCCAAATGCTTTAAGAGGCATCCTCCATGCTGTTCTCCAAGTATCACTGTTGGCTGCCCTCCAGTAGCCTTATCTGGCTAATCTAATACTGCAGAAACAAAACTGAAGAGATTAAAGTAAAAAAGCAATGTGCCTGGACATGCTAGTGTAAAAGCACTGAGTGGGGAGAACACATTTTTAATGTAATGCAGGTGACCTGAAATATTTGCCATTGATGTGTCCATTTCCCCATATGTCATACAGCACATTTAAAAACTTTTTTAGCCTTTTGAGCACGGATTTTTGGGCTGAAGGATCACAATGAAGCTTTATAGCCCTTTCTTATGAAGTGTGGCATTTCTGACATTATTTGATGCACAAGAGCAACTGCATTAGTCAAAGGCTACACATGAATAGTTATCACTTTAAGCCCATGCCCTGGGAGTATTGTATTCGGCTCCCTCATTATTTCCAGCCCCGCAGGTTATACCAAGAGTTGCTATTAGTACACTGCAACCATAAAATGAAGGTAGTCACTTTCTATAAGGGTCAAGTTTTCCTCCTAGGTGCAGGCAAACTTCATTCTGCAGCTTTGGTGGACAGGCAGTGCCCCATCTGAGCATTTTGGCTTCCCAATTGTTTTGTGCAAGGCTTTGGTATAGCTCCACCTTTTGGGTCCAAGACTCACTTGGACAGCTCTAAAGCATTTAACAAAGTCTAACACCACAGCATTCACATGATGCAGCCACCAGCCTGCTCACCTTCAGCTCCCACATTTACCAAACACAGGCCAGAGTAACTGCGGAGTGTTTGGGTCAAGCTCATGGCCATTGCACACTCCTGTAAGAGAAAAGCATTCTGAGCATGAAATGAAAAAGAAAAGAGCATTTCAGCCGTGTCTGATGGATCTTTGTGGCTGTGCTGTAGCACATGGACACGCTTCCACACCACACCTTCCGTTTGTTGATCATTTGTTACAAAAGCACTGAGGTCACTTTCTCTAAAGGAGTCTTTCACAGGGGTGCCTCACACCTGATCACCACTAATCAGTGGAACGAACACCATCAGTTTAATGATTAGATGGTAGGATGAAATCATAATGCATCTCATTGATGGTGCTTTGCCTCAGGGCTCCAGGAAAAAAATTTATTTGGTTGTATGTGTTGTATATATTCAATAGTGCATTCAAGCCTGGCCTTCAAACGTGGCACCTTTCCCTATAAATCCCTACCTTAATTGCAGTTCTAACAAGCAACAGTAAAAGAGTAACATCACACCTGCATCCTGAATAATTTCTTGCCATGTTCAATTGTAACAGAGTTTCAGCAATACACAAAAAAGATTTTAATCGAGTGTTTTCTTGGAAGCTTTCTGAGGAAGCACCAGGCTCCAAGAAGCCTCAGGTCTGTGGCATGAAATCCTAAAACTACAACAATATTTTTTTTGACTCTGCCTTTTTACAGTAGTATGTTAAGAAAAGATAAAGTATCCAAATTGCAAAATATTCCTCTGTATAAATTTTTTTCTGAGAAGAAGTTAAAAAAATATGATGTGATGATGGCTGTTAACTATGCCATTTGAAGAATTTAAATGCTGTGGTGTTTGGCAGGGTATCAGACCATAAATGGACTATCAGGATGATATATTTAACATATTTATTTAGAGATAACTTTCTAAAAGGTATATATAGACTACAGATATGTCTAGTACACAGAGAGATAGTCAGTGGAGACACCTGAGGGGTTTTCTTTCTAACGTTTAGTGTTTGCTAAAGCTCCTTATTCAAAGCACTGCCAGTTTTTGAACACTTAAGGCGAGGCTACTAATTATGATCATTTTCTAAGCTGCTCTTACAGTGGCCAACTGGGTCAACAGCCTATTTACCACCGGGCTCGCTGTCTGTCTTCTGCTGCAGTGCCTGTCCTGTCTGCAAGGCACATTGTTTGTGCTGAGGACGTTTCAGCCGGGACGGGGAATGGGAACTCAGCTGGGAATGGGGACTCAGCCCCGACGCTGCCTGCACGGACGGAGCCGTGCTGTGAAGCACAATCCCTTCCCTGCAGCCTGGAAAGCTCAGATCTCACAGAGCTGCTCTTCAAAGGGCAGGAATCCCCAGACCAGGGCCTGCATTGATTGGCGCTAACGGTGAGGAACGAGCGGAGCATCCACAATTTCAATATTCCTTCAGTGCTGCTGACGGGATTTTGGGGAGGGGAGCTAAAGCAGCGCGGGGCTCTGCCCCTGCCCGTGTGCAGGGGAGAGGAGAAAGCCATACCAGCCACGCTGCACAACAACCCAGAAGCAGTAACATGATGTATGAGCACTCTGCTCGTTCGCGCAAGGCAGCGGCGGAACACTAACTCGTTTCCATGGCAACCCGAAAAAAGAATTACGGCTTTAAAACTGACTGAATGGTGGCCCCATGAAAAAGTAAAGGGCAGACCATATCTTTCTAAAATATAATTTAGTACTAAGTCACCTGAACAGTATTAGCTAAAAGGATTTCAGCACTAGACTTGGGAAGTGACCCATTTGGGATACGGAGTGTTAGGTTTTTCTAATGGTGTTCCTGAGATCTGAAGGGCCTGGCAGACACACCATGGCAGACAGCATAAAAGAAGAGGAAAATACCTTTATGCCTGAAATCTCTTGCTGGAAAAACAAGAAATTATAGAGGTGAAGGGGAGTGGAATAATCTGATAGAAAACTGGCACTTTTGTAAAGACGTGGGAACATCTGTGTTGAGTGCCTGGTACAAAAACACCTGGGGAAGGAAGGAGAAATGTGGTGAAAATTAAACAATCCCTGGTGTGAGTAGGAGGAAGCTTCTATATTTAGACTGGAGACACATCCAGTTAGACTAGAAGGCCAGAATCTGCCTCTAGCACGTGCATTAGCCTGCCCTCTGAACACTACTGAAACCTAATCCTGAAGTCCCTAAACATTTCAGAAAGTTTTTTAACAGAAAAAATTCCCATTAACTGCAGCAAAAGTTGAGAAAAATACTCAGGATTTGGTCATTTCTGTGAAATCAGAGCTGGGGAGAGGGAAAGGGGGCAGTAATTTGTACATGCAAGATGATTTTTTAACACAACAATAGTTAAAAGAAAAAAAAAAGAAATTTATTATGGGTGAAAAATTTTGTGAAGAAGGAATCTTAATTTGTTGTCAGACAGTTTTCTCTGCAAACAAATAAAAATTAGATCCCAGCAAAGTCCCTCGTCTATCAGTCACAGAGAGCATAAACCAACATTTGGAAAGTGTGGTTGGAACAATGCAGCGGCAGATCTGGAGCTCCTACAGACTGACAAAAAACAACTGCACTGTTCAGGGCTTGGTCAGTTAAACCCCATTGCAAATTACAGAAATCAGTATTTTACCAAGAAATATGGCCAGTACAGTATTGAGAACAATGTCATGTCATGGAAATAGAATTTCTCTCAGGAGTGGGGGCCATTCAGCTCCTCCCAAACCTGACTGTGTGAGTTGTGCTGAAATCTGGGTGCTTGTGCTCTCTCTCAGTGGTTTAGAAAAAGCAGCTGTCTGTAAAAACTCATTAAAAAGTCTTGTTCAAAAAATAAGTACAAGAATTGACCTCGGTTTCTAGAAATGGGCGCAAGAAGGAATTATTTATATGTTTGGGTAAATGAGACCTTCGATCTGGAGCCCTTTTTTTTCCTTTTCCCAGCAGAAACCTGCAAAAACCCATTGCTTTTGAGTCTTAGCAACACAAATGTCCTGATTCTCAAGAATGATCAACACTGTTAATCCCTTAGGCTGGGATTTTCAAAAGCATCTCAAAAGAAAAACCTCAGTGAAAGAAATAAGCTCTCTTGGCACCCTGTCCATCCCCGACTATGGGTCCCAGCAGGGGAGAAACCCAAGGCTGGAGCTGAGTCCCCAGTGTGCAAGATACCTTTGCCCTCTTCTGGGAACACTCTCTTAAAACATCATATTAAGGTATAGGTTGAAACAAATCACGAGTGTGTTTAATAACGTATAAAACAGCTTAGTAAAATTGTCATGAAAATTTAAAAGCTTGGGCAAAAACCCTACACCTCTGCCATTTATACTGATGACAATGATAATGAAAAAAATAATGATGTTTTAACTCACCCATCAAAAAAATTTATTCACCCTGAGAGAGTAGAAACGTGCAAAGCTGGTGGAAAGATATACTTACCTTGAATTTATAAACTGCTCCTCAGATAAAGAAATACAGGATGAGGAGTCGCCTCATTTACATTCATTCATTCACCCTTGGCTGTTTTTTTCAGCCAAGTGGATGCATATTCTCTGAAGCCTTTAGAGCTGATTAGAGAGAAGCCCCAGACCTGAGCCTGGTGTCACTGCCCACACATCCGAGGCGATGGTGATTCCCTGTGCACCCCAACAGCCAGGGAATCACCCTGGGCACCCCCCCAGCAGCCTCCAGGCACCCACTGCAGCTCATCCAGTGCTGAAGGGTGAGGGAAGGAGTCAGGACCACAAGTAAGAAATATTTCCTCGTGGGAGTGGTACGGCTGCCTTGCATAAAACTGCTTAACAATCTTTCTGCTTAATATAAGATGAACAATTTTCCCTCACTTCGGTAGCTGCATGGCAGATGAAACGCTAGAAATTAGGTGATAATTACTAATCTGAGAAGGCAATTCCAATGCACATGTTTCTTGTTGGTTGATGTCCAGAGAAGTTCCATATCCTGAACTAGAGATTTTTCCATCGGTTGGGTATAAAACGTATAAAAAACCCAACCAAACAAAAAAAGAGATTATCTACCCTTGAATTCACATGCTGGAAGACCCTGCAGGAACAAAAGGCAGCAGGGGAATCAAACAATAAGACTTGTGGTGAGGAGATCAATTTCACAAGGAAGATGTTTCTATTTTGGAATTGTTTCATATCACAGGAGAGGCCCAAGCTGGTCAACCTGCCTGGACACGGCAGAGCAGAAGTGATACTTGAGCAGGACATAAAGAAGAAAGCTTGACTGGATAGGGCACTTCTCTTTTATAGGGCAGAGCACAGGCATTTGCAATCAAAGCACACACATGGGCATTCAGCCTGAGATTTACTGAAGACAGTGGTGTAATGAAAAAAGGAGAGAGGACATGCTGAGCTGTGTGTGCCTTTGTTTTGTGGACAGTCACAGCTTCAGGAAATGGAGATATGAGTGAGGACTTTGGGAAAGGTTGCTGTGCTACAAGACATATTCCTCCAAGTGTTTATGTCTGCCCCCTCCCAGCTGCAGAAAAAGCAAAATGAAACTGTTCTCCTACGACCTTGTCTGGCATTAGCTCCTGAGCTCACCTGGCTACCAGAAGTATGCTTCAACGCAAACATGCATATTTAGCACTTAGCCACATCAGATCTAAATTCCAGCTTTTTATCCCTGTGGTATGGTGAACTTAGGCAGTTTGCCACTGCAAAGTATGAGAATCCCACCAGCAAATTGCTCCTCGCAGCGCCCAGCAGCAGACCTTGTAAATGACTATGATTGAATTTATTCTAAATTAATTCAGAAGCGTGTGGGATTTTAAGACAGAAGAACTGATCACCGTGCAATTAATTGGGCCTGCCCTCTTAGCCCCACGCCCTGTCAGCCCAGCTAAGCAGCTGTCCCAGCAAAGGGACGCCGAGGAGGACAATAAAAAGCCCTGACAGGAATTTAAATGAAATTAAATTGCCAAATTCTTTACTCCCTTTCCTTTGTTGGGGTTAGGCCTGCAGAGAGCTCGAACCAAATGCCAAACACAAGCAGAAGACCAAGCCCAGCTCGTGTGGCATCTCCACTTTGCCATCTCGGGATGCTCTGGGCTCCCTGGGAAGCAGCCGGGAGGGCCGCGGAGTCACAAAATTGTGCCTGCTCTTACCCCTGCCTGGAGTTCTCTCAACAAAAGGGCTTTGGGGAAAGAGGGCTGAGCAGAGCAAACCAGCCTGAGCATCCTCCTCCTCTCCTGCGCTCGGTGCCTCCCGGCCGCTCAACGCTCTGCAGGCCGGGCACTGCTGGGTGTGGAGAAAGAGACCCCAAATTGCAAATAACTCCTGCAAATCCCTCATAAACGCTGAGGTGTGCATGGCAGGGAAGCGCCAGGCGTTTGGGAATGCTGGAGAGATGAGTGCTCGGGGAGGGTTGCTCTGCCAGCCCCCCGGGGCCTGCCGTGCTTTATGTGCACTGTGCTCCCTGATGAGGCTCCCGGTAACGACCTGCCCAGCGCAGCCTTTAAAACAAATTATGGATGATAAAGCGAGGATCCGAGGTAAATTTTCAGAGCTGGTGAGTGAAAAACAGCTCATGTCTTTATGTGCCGGCTGAGCACATTTGGGGGAGAGCCGCTGGGGTGCAATAAACATGATTCCACACTGTGTCACTTTTAAGAGTAAAACTTCGCAATCCTCGGCGATTTCTGCATCCTAAAAAGAAGAGTTTGAAAAGTTACCGCGTGCTGGAACACTTCCTCCCTCCAGGAGGCCATTTCTGCCCAGGTTAACCCTTCCCTGAGGGGCATTTGGGTGAGATGCTCTCACCTGCTGCGTGAGGACAGCGAGAGCAGGGCAGGGTGGGCAGCGAGGAGGGCGAGACTGGGCTGGGTGGAGCTGGGTCATGGACCAGCACCCCCACTCTGGGCTCCCCAGCCTGAGGGGCACCATAAATGCAGCCCCTATATGAGCCTTTTTCACGTGGCTCTTTGCTATAGGCTCCTCAGGCATGGCATTCACAGGGACTAGGATCAATTAAATATCCTAGAATTCTTAATTTTTAGGCAGCAGCTCATCCTACGCTAATTAGCGCAAATGGAGGGGTGGGGAGAGGGTGGGGAAAGCAGAGTTTAAATACTACAGTGACAGATGCATTTTATAGGATCTAATGATTCATTCTGAGACACAATCATCTTTTCAAATACTATTACCAGCTACAGTTCAGGGGCTGCCTGTTTTCAGGGCTGTGCCCATCACAGGCCGGATCCAAACATGATTGGAGATATTGCAAAGACTTAAATGCCTTTGATGTGGGACATAGCTAACATGTTCAGAAATAAATCGAATTAAATTATCTGTTACACAGAATATATGAGAATATAGGTACACAAAATATTCTGTGACTTGACTATGATGTTGGTTCAAATCCAGCTGCCATCTGTGATTGTTGGAAAGCCATTGGTGAAGTTTCTGCTCAAAAAAGAGCAAGATTTACAAATAACTCCTCATGCTTTTGGCTGCCCTCTCCATCCTGTGAGATGTGTGTGCAGCCAGTGTGGCACAGTGTGCTGAACACCCATCTCTTGCACACCAGGGCGCAATTATAAGAGACTTTTCAGACATGAACTCAGTTAAAATCACTGAATTATTTGTGAAGATTTTAACCTTATGAGAGAAATCTATTATTTTCTTACCCATCTTTCACATGAGGTTCTTGTAGAGTCTAGAAAAGCACTCTCTAGGGAACAAAATCCAGATTCTTCAGAAGACAGCTGCCCTGTAAAATCTGTTATCAAACAGAGATTTCAGCTCAGGAATCCAGATCCTCTTCAGTCCAGCTATCATTTTACTTTCTCTGCCTTGCCAGTAGTCTAGAGGTGATTTGTGTGTAATAAGAAGCAGGCCACCATCAAGTCTGTTTTCCCAAATTGCTGCACAGGTGACGTCTCACCCTCTGGGTATCTCAAACACTGCTAGGGCTGTATATCAGAGTCCTTCAAAATCCAGAAAGCTACTTTAGCCAGCACTTCAATTTAAGTGACAGAAAGTTCATCTCTTTCATTCCATTCTTTATTAACAGGAGTTCTTAGATGGCATCAGACCTCAAATCTACTTAGTCCAGCTTGTTATCTGCAGGAGAAAGTGAGAGCCAAAGGCCATGGGTATGATGCTCATCACATAACTCTCCTCATAATTTCCAATACAAAGACAAAGACTCAAGCCAGCTCTAAGGAAAGCTGCCATTCCACAAAAACAAGCATCCTCCCAAGGTGGAAATTCCACATCCAGAGCCTGCCTTGTTTGCCGGGTGGCAGCTGGGCCCAAAACAACCTTTGGCAAATGCAACGTAATGCACTTAAGCCAGTCCTTCCTCCAATTTCATCTGCAGCGATAATTAATGAACGTGACAAGCACCAGACGCTCTCTCTTTGCATCGTCCCCGAGTGATTTGCCACACAGAGGGCACATCACTGCCTGAACACCTCGCCTACCACTGTGGCGAATATTTATACAGATTTGTCACCACGAGCTAGCATGATGTTGCAGTAATCATTAATCTGCTATCTAGTGCTTAATTGCTCTTATCTGCTGCTGCAGAGGAAAGGAGCAGTTCATTAGGCAGGAGCAGCTCACTGGCAGCGTTCCTGCTCTCGCTCTGGCCTGGAGCTGGAGGGTTTTGACCCCCACTCCCTCCCTTCTGTGGTCGTAGGGATCCATGGTCTGGGGATCCCTCGTGCTGGAAATCAGCTGGGTTTTGGGGTGTCTGTGTCATCCCCCCATGCTGGGGGGAGGTTGGGCAGGCAGGGCTGTGGCTCTGGGGTCAGCAGGGCCCAGGCCAGTGCAATACTGACCATACACCTCCCCAGCACTCTGGCCAAACCTCTGGCTCCAGCCCAGCCTCATCCCCTGTGTCCCTTGGCCCTGGTTTCCCCCTCAGCCTCGTAATGCATCACCCTGACCCCCAAGGACCTGGCTCATGGCAAGCCCAAACCGTGAAGGGCTACTCGATGAGATTGGCTGCCAGCTCCCACTGTTCACGCTTAGGATGTGCCTGCCAAAAAATAACACTACCACACACACACAGATCCAACTCAGCCATCGGAGAGGAAAAACCCAGCAGCTTCCCAGCGAGAGGTGTGGGTATGGCTCTTCTGGAACAGAAGGAGCAGAGAAATGTGATATCTACATAACCGAGTTTTCTCTGCTGCCTGCTCCAAATGACACCTTTTGCTCAGAGGCCCTTAGGCACAAAGAATCAGGGTGACTGGGATGTATAAAATAATATGTTTAGTTTTGGGGTAATAATGTGTCTTTCAAATGAGAATGGTCTATTGCTGCAAGCTTCAAAGAAGCAGCCGGTGCACTTTTTAAAGCCCAAATAGGCGTTTTATGATGCAAAGAATAAATCTGTCAGTAAAGATACTCGTAAGTCAAGTAAATACAGCTGTTCCCTTATGTGAGTAGCTAGATATTACTTTTGTGGGGAAAATTCTGCCATTTTTTAATAGTGAACAAAGAAAGAGGGAAAACCAGGGAGGTAAAAATGTCAGGAGCTTTTTTTACCCTGTGGAGCAGTGAGCTGCAACCAGAGGTAGGGATGGGCTCTGGCTGCAGCACTTCAGCACCAGCAGGGTGTGGGGTGGGGGAAGAGGATGTCCAAGCTGCCACTTCCCCCCCAAAAAACAGACTGCTTGCTCCATACCAACATCAGCTGGTCTTTCAGACCAGCTCCTTTGCAAGTTGCTAATTCCTCAGGCCCGTGACAAACGTGAAAACACAGGTGTGGTATGAGATTCACCTGTAAGGGACAGTTTAACACTGGCTTAGCTAAATAATATTTCAACAGTAGCTAGGAAGACCCCCAACTACGTGGTCCCAACCACAATAATTTCCAAAGCTGGGAAGAAAAGAGAGGAAAGGGACTAGCACTCAGGCTCTGGAGCTGGAAATAAACAGCCAGAGAGGATTCATGCTGACAGCAGCACAGGGGCATTTGGTGGAGGACAGGCAGTCCCATGGTGGCAGCACTCTGTACAAGGGTGTGCAGCTGCCCACAGACACAGAGCAGTGTGATCCATCACAGGATGGGAGCTGGCAGGAGCAAAGTGAAGCTGGCATGCACATGCCTGTGGAAGTCTCATGTGCTTTGTAGTTCTGACAACAAGAAATCAATACTGATATTTTTATGAAGATATTATTTCATAATTCCAGGTCCCAAATGGGACTCTTGCTGTATTATGGATGAGAAATAGAAAATTTCCAAAAATCATCTTAGAGGGACTGAACCCTGTTGCTTCAAATGGAGGGATGTACAAAAAACCATGCAAAAACCTTCCTGCTCAACACCAGACTGCAAGATCAGCTATAAAACTGCAGGATTGAAGGTCTGTCTAGCTCAGCATCCTGCTGCTGGCATGGGCTGTCATGTAATGCTGAAAGCATCCTGCAAGGGCAGGATGGTCCTGAGCAGTCTCCCTCCTGTGATGTTCCCCTTCTAGACAGTGCTCCTGACTTCACTGTCAGCATTTCAGCATTTCCTGAGCCACCAATTGCCTTCAGACCCCAGCATGCAGCCATACCTGTACCCTTGATGCCTGTGTTTAAATTCCGTTTGTACCCACACACAACTGGCAGCCTGACGGAAGGGGTCCCACGCTGTGGTTGTGTGTTACACCTGATGAGATGTGTAGCAGAAACCTGAGATGCAGTTTCTCTAACCTGTGCCAACAGCCTCGTGAGCATGTGCTTTGCATTCCCAATGGTTAGTTCTACAGCCTGGAGTCCAGCTGGAGTCTCCCAAGAGACACTGAGAGGACAGGGGGATGTCTGGGCTGACCACTGCAGGCTGCCCCTGCCTACCCAACAGCTCTCATCCCCCTCCTCAACGAGGCAGGAGAGAAACCAAGACAGAAAAATCTTGCAGGTTAAGATAAAAAAAGGAGATCTCTTACTAACTTCTGTCATGGGCAAAACAGATTTGACTTGGGGAAAATGGATATAATTTTTTGCCAGTCAAAAGGGAGTTGGACAGTGAGAACCAAAGACATCAACCCTTCTTTCTAGTCTCATCCTCACTCATCCAGAACAACCTGGAAGATGTGTCTGGTGAAACCCAGACTACTGGCTAATGTCCTGAAGGAGCAGAGTTTGGGGACTGGGTTTCCTGTGTTGGGCATATTCTGCTTATTCTCTGAAGGTGTCTGGTGTTTAATGATCTGCTGCCCTCCTCTCTCAGCTCTGTCCCCCAGAGCTGACTGCTGAACTCCCAGCATAAACACCATCCCTTGGATTGTCACCAGGAGGTTTTCTCAGGAGAAGCCACTTCCTCTGGCAGAGCATATAGGGATTTATGTTGGATTGCAAAGGAACAATATATCATATCATTATAATTACAGAAACAGGCTTATTCTGTGGATTTTCCCCTCGTGCCACCATCCACTTCCAACGAGCTCCAGCTGTCCCTCGTTCTCCCTGTGCAGGCTGGAGATGACCAGGGCTGGATGAGTTTGTGGAGGGGGTTCCCAGAAACGAGTCTTTAGCACAAGTTTATTCAGGATTAGCCTGCCTGTAATTGCATGCCTTCTGGTGCTGCAGGGTTTGTTCCTCCAGAACAACTCTGGAATAATTAAATAATAAGAGAGAGGAGGGAAAAAAAAACGCTATGGAGTTAAGTGAGCTTTGCATGTGTGCTTGTCCTACACCTTTTTGCAGCCCCAGTGCTGCCTAAGGCTGATCTGCAGCTGCCCAGCCTCGGGCAGCAGGCAGGACACACTCAGTCCCCACTGCTCCCCAACCCTCTGATGTGTGGATGCTTCAAAAGGAGCAGAGGAGACAATGACAACTCACTTCCATCAGGAAGCAATTCAGTTTCTGTGGTTCTGAATTGTGTCTGCAACAAAGAAACCACAGCACAAGGCAGCTTTAAGCACAATGAGCAACACAGGAGATGGAGAAATAATGAAACTCAGAGTGATCGACTGCAACTCTTTCACACATGCTCTGCTAAGGAGAAGCCCAGATAATATATTATCATAATTTTGAAATCTGAAATGGAGGTATCTCACAAATATTTCCTGATTAGATTTCTTGTTGGCAAACAATTAGTTGTTAAATCTCCTATTCCATCCTCTTCATTTGCTCAGTGGTCTTTCAATTGAACAAATTTGAGCTGGGTTGTACCTTCTGTCTGTAGCTTCCATCCAAAGATAATAATTTCTGAAGAGCTTCAAAAAAATCAGGATAGCAGCTTTTGAGTTATGTGAGGGAAGGGAAAAAATATGCTTTTCCCATATGTTGTGATTGAAATGTTGCATTTGCATAAGTCAGCTGTAGCTATAAAATTTTTAACTTAGCTTGATTTATTGCTCTTCTTGAGGAAGTAAAAACAAAAGATATCTCAAGAATGATCTGTTCAGTGATTTTGAGTTAGGACAGGAATGGTTACATCTGCCATATGGGCAACTGCAGTATTTTCTAGTGGGGTTTTCTCAAAGCTCTTGAACAAGAAGGTTTTATCCTGCATGGCACACACAGATAGAGAAGTTCTAGATGAAGGTGACAGCCTTAAAGGATACTCAGCATTAGTCTGCTCATAGAAATAATATTGCTCACAATAGTTTATCTTTCAGTAGTGTTTAAATGCTGCACAGTCATTTGGCTTCAGGCTAAGATGCCACTGAAATGTACTCAAAAGTATGAATGTGACATGTCACACACCCTGCCCCAAAGATCTTGAGTTGTTAAAAGGAGATATGTGGAAGAATGTGCCAAATAAGATCGAAGACTTATACAGGGAACTCAACACCTGAATGACACTATTTCCTGTACCAACAGGAATCATTTCATAATTTCTGGGAAAGGAGCACACTTTGCTCTCATATTTTTTTGTGTTGGATCTTGAATTTTAGTTCCCTCTCCCATAAGAAGACAAGAGTCTTCCATTTTCCATTTTAGATGCAATAAGGTACAATAAGGAACTGGTGTTCCTTTCCCCTCCTAAAGTACCGTCAGAGGAGTCACCCTGCACGGAAGAGATTCTATCTTGTTCCTCTCTCCCTGGCTTTGCAGTGAGATAGGAAATAAAGCTTCGCTGCACAGCAGTAGAAATTTGCTCCTGAAGCAGGAGACAAAAATTTCCATGGATTTTGATGGGGTGAGCAAATCACACAGAAAAGGCTGAGTCATTTTACTCGTCTCTGTGGAGTGCTTTGAGTTCCATGAGGAGACAGGTTCATTAGAGCAACACATGCATTTGTTTACCTGTGCACTAAAAAGTTTGCCTAATGTTTTTCAGCTCTACCACTCACTCTAAAGAAAGATCTCATCAGTGCCTACCACACCCTGCCCCACCTGTGTCCTTGAGGGGCTGCAGCAAGGTGCAGTTTGTCATCAGCAGGAGTCAAAGGTGGACACTGGGATAAAGCTGGAAGTAGGGGTTAAAGAATGATACAGTCCTTGTCAGCAGGGAGATTATAGAATCACAACTTGAGCAATTTCAAAGAGGGAAGCAGCCCATCACATGGTTGTTAAAGACAATATTAGGTTAATGCTGAACTGGATGAAGCTGCATCGAGCTCCCGTGGCAGAAAAGTGGTGCACCTGTCCTTGCAGTGTGTCAGGCTTTGACAGCCCTTGTCACCTTCTCGTCTCAAAGGCTTCTTCTGCAAATAAAATCCTGCTGAGGTTTGAAAAGCAGCTGGGGTCTGCGTGGGGACGTTTGGCTGCCCTCGCTGCAGTGCTCGGGGTACACGAGGCACACACCACTGGTCCTGGGACTGCAGCGAGTGCAACTCCATCTATTGGGCTTTCTGTTCCCCACCCCATGCTCTGCAGGTTTTGCTTTAGCTGGCAAAAGTTGTTTTCTCAGTGTCAAAAAATGAGCCAAAGTCTACAGTGCAAAATGATTTTTTTCACCTCTCTCACCTTTCTGTGGCAATTGGCAGGATTTGCAGGTTTCACATTACGTGTCAAGCTGCTTCCAGAGGCTCCAAACTCCCAGACTCTTAAAAATCAATGAGCTAGACACAGTGAAAGCTCAGGAATTTCTTGCTTCATCACGTACCACACAGCATATAATGGTTTTTAAAAGAAAGAAACCAACACAGGCATACACAAACCTCCCAGAAATACAGCTTCTCTGCATTTTGGAGGGCTGAAATTTTGGGGAACTTGACAAGTGTGTCTGCTTGTATTAAGGCCAGATCTCATCAACATAGAGGTTACCAGGTAAAAGCTGTATGTGGGGAAGAGGTAGCATATATAGTCCTAGTTTTGCAGCTTTCCTCAACATTTTGGATCTGTGGCTTGAGTGGAAATGAGGGAATTTGACAGGAATAAGTGTGATACTTCTTTGTCAGCATAGAGGACCCACTTTTACTGGAGAAGAGTTCTGGGGAAGACCACGGTAGTGGTGGTACCAGGAGGGAAAAAATTAAAACCAATAAAATAAAAACCAAAAAAATTATAGAAATAATATAAATATATAAAAATAAATTATAAAACCTAAAAATTAAAAACTGCATTATGATAATCTGTGAAACAGAGCAGAGTCTGCTCTGTTCAAAATATTCTTAGGTAGATTTCAAACACGAACTTCACAGGGAAGAAAAGTAAATGAGATTACTTGGGCGCACTGAGCCTGGTCAGACCAAGATCTCCAGGGATCTGGGGTGTGGGAGGGAGCAAGTTCCCCTCTGCCTGGAGACCACCCTACTCTGTACCCACTGGAGAAGGAACTGGGGGTTTCCTGACTACCTTTCTCTACTGATACACAGGGAAGGGACAGGATAATTAGCGTGCAAGTGACTTGAAAAAAAACCCCAATGGCAGGCAGGAAAATTCATTCATACGCCTAAAAAAGAAAATCCCAACAATCTCTTTGAACAAAATCTGTTTTCCTCTTGGTGGAGTAATGAATCACTGTTTATTTACATATGGGAAGTAGCACCTTACAGTAAATGGATGGAAGTGGGGACTAATTTGAAAGTGTCACTTTGTGAAGGGTACCGGTAACATTTGTGAAACGTTCCAGTTTTTGACCATCTGGCAATGTTGAGGGCTAAGCTAATGTATAAACCTTGAGAGACCCCATTTGTAGCAGGAACTGCTTTAGACTTCAAATTTTAATGGAGTGAGATCTCAAATCAATGCCACCCTAATAACGCAGAATGGATTTGGGCCAGGATACAGTGCTGTTTATACTGGCTTTCTCTGAAAGGCCAGAATTACAAACACAGAGGCTAAATCTTTCTCCCCTAAATTGAAAAAGATCTATTAATAATGATCGTGAGCCAAGAGAAAAATCCAGACCTCTCTAGAGACGAAGGAACTGGCAAATACAACCGGGAGGTCGTTAGCTTAAGCTTTGCAATTGCCAACCAAAGGGGCTCTCTTTCAAACCTCTCAGGAAATTCTTCCAGCTACTCAAAAAGTGTCTGCTTGGGTATTACGAAAGTCAGAGTCATACCCAAAGAAAGGACACAGCGAGGAAGACGTGAAATTTGGCAGAGAGTCCAAATACCAGTCTGATGATTTACCACGTGGGGAATAATTTGGGGAGGCAGTTGGCCTCGTGGGTGCTGGAGAGGTGTGGGAGGTGAGCCCAGAGCTGGATGGCCAGTGCTGGGGCAGGTCTGCACCCTCGCCTGCCTCAGTTTCTCCGTGGCAGAGCAGGAGGGGTGACAGTGACCTTGGGAAGCCTCTCCCTGTGCCCCAGTGCTCACCAAAGACAGAAAGTGCTTGCAAAGGGAAAGCTCAGCTATTTGAGGAGGAGGGAGGTGAGGCTCTGAGCAGCTCAGCGACTTATCTGCAGGCACACAGCGAGGCAGAGCAGCACCAGCAGGAGCACAGAGGTCTCTCTCGGCTCAACGGCAACAGATAATGCTTAATAAAGAATTTAAAACAGCAATTAAGGGCGCGCTCCTACCGACTCCACGTTCAACGAGGAATCCCCTGGACTCCTCGGGAAGCAAATACAGCTTGGAGTGAATTAGGGGTGCAGACCAGGGACCTAGAGGACTGCTTGGGATGAACGGTGTCACTTGGAGTGTTCTAGCAAGCGAAAACCAAAGTCAGTGCTGAGGATTAAGATTTGAAAGTAAGTGCTGACATACTGAGGTCCTTGGAAATTTTGTCTGTGAGGAAATCTACTGTATAATTAAATTTGCAGTTTCCTTAGTGGGACCATCATTTCCTTCCACGAACAAAAAGATAAATTTCTTAGATATTCTGTCATGGAGTCTTCTAATGTAACGAGGCTTGACAGACTGAATAAGTAACTCCGCAGCTTTTAAGAATAATCTTTTTGATAGCAGCGATTCCCTGAGATGATAACCTTCCTAAAGACAACTAAGGAGTCTAGCAATGAGCTGAGAAGTGTGGTTTCGCCAGCCACAGAGGAATTGCAGTCATGACCTTGTCCAGACTCTCTGACAGGATTTTGGCAATGACTGCAGGAATTGGAGGCTCGAGAGGAAACGCAAACTTCCTGGTCAAAATGCCAGCAGATAAGTAATTCAGCGGGAGTCCCTGGGCTGCGCTGGAGGGGTGAGGATGCCAGCACTACATTCAGATGAGATGAGAGCGGTGGTGTCATCAGAAATGTGTCCCACACCTGAGGCAGCCTAGGAAGAGGTTGTTCAGAAAGACCTTCTCTGACATATGGCTGTGACAAAATACCTGTAAATCATTTTATTCCTTCTGTGATGCAAGTTAACCAACAACTGTTAAAAATTAACCTATTTGTAGGTTAGAAGAGATCAAAGAATTCTACATTTTCTTCCTCTGGTATGTCCCATTTGTATCTGCCATCTATATGGACAGGGCTGCTGCCCTCAGACACCAAAGCAATGGTTACTGCTTTTACTGCTGGGAAAACCTCACTGGAGATTTTTTTAAAATTCTAATTTATTCAGACTGGATGAGCAGCCTTAAGTCTTTGAGTAAGAACGTTTAGCAGCCCAGGTTTTTCTTTTACAGGATTTATAGACAAAGTCAAACCTGCTCACTGTGTCCACCAAACTAATCACAAACAAGAGTCGACGACAGGACAGAAATCCTTTATCAGCGAGTGTATAGGTATGGGACTATAAAAATATGGGGCATGGGGCTCCCACACTGGACTTTTAGTTCAAGAGCCTCTCCTCTCCTCTACTTCTCCTCTCCCTGATTCACTTCAAGGTCACACCAAGAGGCAAAGCAAAGGGATGGGTGTCTCCACATTCCTCCACATCTAAAGCATCTGGTGGGAGGCGTTTCTCTGCAAGCACAAACTAAACGTATCCATAAAGAAAGAAGCTATAAAAAAAAATCCATTTATGCCAACTTATGTCCAGATTCACACATCCTTTGGTTGTTCTTAGAGGACCCTCCTTTTCTGATGGCCTTTGTGCCAAGAGAGGCAGCTAGTGCACCTTGGGGCATTTAAAGGTGTCTTTGGCAGAAAAGGACCCTTCAGAGTACTGAAGAATTTCAGGATTAGTCAAGTTTGAATGTCCTCTCTGCTGCAACTGGAAATCATACTCCTGCCTGCATTTCAGTCCTACTAGACAAGAAGGCTCTGCTCACTCTAGACAATATTTTAGGGTGTGGTAGTTAAATATCCCACTGCTGAAGTTCGCATTTACAGTTCGGCGAGCAAGGAACCATGCACAAATGAGACTTTTTTCCTACTACATTTCTCTTACTCTGACTATCTTAAAGAAGACACAGCTTGCTGCATCGTTATTTCTTTCCATTTCAGAGCAAAAATCAACCCTAAATTGGTCTGCACTGAACAACTGAGCACAGCCTGATCTGTGAACCCTGCATCAGAAATGCCCTGTATTGCAGCTGAGAGCAGACTTTCAGGAGAGCTGATAGCCAACTCCTCAGCAGGCATTTCACCATCTGGATCCAGCTGACATTAAAAGGAGTCCAGCCCCAGACAGATTTTAGAAGCTGGGTCTGAAGTCTTATGGAGCTGCCTGGGTAAAGCAGCTGGATCTTGAGAGAATGGGGCATTCTCTTGTGGAATGAGGCTGGCTTGAGTCTCTGTCCAGTTTTTGAAACATCTGAATGGGTTCTGCATGTATGACAAACACTTCCAAATCTGGTTTTCCCTTTTTTGACATCTGGTAGCTTGCATGAAATAAACCACAGGTTTTTTTTTTTTTTCTGCTAATTGAGTTCATGTAATAAATTATAGTTAAAATTGAATTCCTTCAGGGAAATGAATGAAGTTACCTACATGGCTGAGTCCCAGGGGAAAAGACTTTGTTACATGTGAATAGCATTTTCTGGCATTCTGCAGTGGTGGATTCTCTTGGCAGAAGTCCTTCCATAAATCACCAACTACAGCATGTAAAAAAAAATCAACTTTGATATGTTACCATGAGATTCCTGGCAAATCTACATGTGAGAGAGTTAATTCATGTGCCTTGGCAGCTACCTAGTGATAAAGAATGAACGATAGGGTCACAACGAGGGCCCTCAGGAACTTCAGAGGGACAAATGGCACGCTGATCACTGCAAAACTACTTAGGGATAAGGAAAAAAAAATTGTCAGCAAATTTCTGTAAGCCAGAAACACACTCCAAGAAAATCTGAAACATTTCTGTAACCTCATCCTGCCAGAGTGTGAATGATTCGGATTTTAAGCCTGAATGTCCCAAAACCACAAAAGAGTGGTTTTGAACTGAAAGCAACTTCAGGGCTGTGGAAAGGCACCCACAACATAAAGAAACCGAACAATCCTTCCTGCCTTCTGCTCATGGTTGGAGAGCAGGAATTATGGCCATCAAACAGAAGGCAAAACATTTCTAACATCCACAGACAAACATGTGGTCACTCAACACCTCCTTAGACCTTTAGGCCTTCGAGCAGTAAAACACCATACATGCCTTTTTTTGTTTTTTGACAATGTACTCACAGTCACGAATGTGATACATGGGGAAAACACACTCACAGTGATATCAAGGGCTTGCAGACCAGCACGCCTTGAAACACCAAGTACTGTGACACTAATCCTAGCTTCCACTGACTGTGAGAACAGCTTTTTTTGTGGTTTCTGCCTTCCTCTGTCCCAGCCAGAGGCAGAAGGCAATGTTAGAAGGACCTTTCATGCACTCCAAAGGGCTGCTCTGGCCCCCAGGATGAGCCAAGCCCAGCAGATGACCTTCATGCAGCGTTCCCCACAGCTGCAGAGCTGCACTGACGCTGTTTCCCCAACATCCTCTGGAGTCCCTCCCACCAAGGAGCTCCTCCACAGTTAGGGATGAGTGATCTGCTGCTCCTGCACCACCAGGGCACGGCAGCTGTGCCTGGCATTGTTGTGGGGGATAGATGGGAGCACAACAGCCCCTCTCTGGCTCCACCAGCAGTTGGCTGCCCATATGGTGGTGGCACACACACCCCACGCTGATGGATGCTCAGCAGATGCTCTTCAGGAGCTAAATAATGCAAAGAGAGGCTGGTGCGAGCGATATACAGCCCTCATAGTTCAGGCTCTGCTCGCAACATGTGCAGTTAGTTGCAGAGGGAAGGGGATGCAGTTTATAAAAAAAAGAATAGTCTTAAAAACCCCAGCCCGGTTGACCTCTCAGCGTGTTAAGAAAAGTAGTTCCAGGGGCTGCTGCAGAGAGAGTTTTGCTTTTTAAACAAGGTTCTGCACCTTCATTAAAAATATTTAGTTTGGAGACATTTCTGACTTAAATTAAATGAGTTCTTGGCCTTCAGGAATTTGTCTACCCTTATCTGGGACTCTACTCAAGACACCCATGAATGTGGGTGCTTAAGTATTCAAAAAGTGCTTATAATCTCCTCTGAAAACTTTGGGTCCCTTAAGACCTGGAACCTCCACTGGAGTGAATGTAATTTCTCAGCTCATCTGCAGTGCTCAGATGGGTACAGGCAACTATTGGAATCTGGATTTTCCTAGGATAATGCCAGACTTGTTTTTATTGTCATGGTTAAAGAAAGATAACCCCTCTGCTCATATCAATATTTTAGAGCATCTTCAGTGGCAGAAATTAGGTCAGGCACAGCAAAACTGCTGGTAGTTGAGGTGAAAAAAAAGATCAATAAGGTTACCTGATACCGAGACAGCACAGCCAGCAGCAATCACAATATTAGCACAATATGCATCAAAATCCGCTTATATGTGGGAGTCACAAGAAATGGAAACAAATACTAAAACCCACGCACAAGACATAAGCTATGATTCATGGGATGAGACAGAAGTGCAATTTTCAGAAGAAACACCACTGAGAACAAAAGAATCCAAAGGAAAATGCATTAGGTGTGAGCCCATTTGAAGGGAAAAGGCATCAGAGCTGCCAACATTGCCCTGTACCCACTCCATTTTGATACCACAAGCAGCCGCAGGGAAATAAAAGTTAGAACTTAATATCCAAGGTCATTAGTGCTCTCAGTAATAGATTATCCCTGAAAACACGTTAAAGAAGAAAATTGTTCTAAATATAAAATTGGAATAAGCCAAAATTAGCCCATAAACTTGAAATTAAAAAAAAAAAAAAAAAATCTGTGCATTGCTAACACTTGTTAAAAAGAGCAAAAACTGCAAGGGGTTTAATGCTTAATATGAATTAACTCAGCCGTGTGTATTATACAGCCAAAGCCACAGAAATGGCCATCTAAATTGATTCCTGAGCTGGTAGGCCTGCAGCAGATTCGCAAATGATAATGCATATATTAATAGATACTTTCACTAATTTCACTAATGACCAATTTTAACGAGGAATTTGGATTTGTAGATGAACAGAAACATTCCCCTTCCATCATTTGCACACGTGCGAAGAATTCCACATCCCAGGCCTGAGACTGAGCCCGACACAACACAGTCTTATCCCTGCAAACCCAGGGCAGCACTAAGGGCCTCTCCCTGCCCTCATGGAGCTGGCCCTTCTCAAGCACCTTCAAGATTTATGTCTTTCAAAATGCTGCTTGGCTCCGGAAAACGCATCCCTGTCAGTTTTTAGGGCTGGGTGACAAATGGCACGGGCTCGTGGCTCTGCTAAGGAGGGGATCACACGCAAACCGAGCTGACAGCCCAGAGAGCTGCCCCTGAGTGTGACACTGCAGATACCTGCTCAAGGAGCATTCAGTATCCCTGGGGACCCAGCAGAGTGTCCTGCTCCTCACAGGGAGCCCTTGGGACCCAGCAGAGTGTCCTGCTGCTCACAGGGAGCCCTGGGGACCCAGCAGAGTGTCCTGCGGCTCATGGGGAGCTCTGGGGACCCAGCAGAGTGTACTGCTCCTCACGGGGATCCAGCAGAGTGTCCTGCTCCTCACGGGGAGCCCTGGGGACCCATCAGTGTCCTGCTGCTCACAGGGAGCCCTGGGGACCCAACAGAGTGTCCTGCTGCTCATGGGAGCAGCCCCTGAGTGTGACACTGCAGGGAGCCCTGGGGACCCAGCAGAGTGTCCTGCTCCTCACACCATGCTGGGATGCTGCAGCTGGACTCTGCTTTCCCACCTTCTTTCTTGGGGGAAAGGAGCACCAAGAGCCATGGTGTGGCTGAGTCTGGATTGTTGAGCTGTGGGTGGGGATGTGTGTGTGTCAGGACATCCCAGAGTGAGGGATGGGCTGTGTCAGGACAAAGCTCCTCAGCCCTTTTTGCATCTCAGCAGGCAAGGACATACAAACCCCTGGCAACACACCAGGTCAGGGTCCAGGGGAAAGCCATCAGAACTGCTCTGGGGACTTCTGAAAAGAGCCTGGAGCATGGGAACAGGGGGATCCTGCAGGCACTCCCTTGATTCCTACAAGGCACCAAAAAACCCCAACCAAACCACTTCCAGTGTCCGAGCCTGGCTTTGCCTGTAACCACACAGCCAGAACAATATCCTGGCTGTTGTCCTTTCCTACCATTTTAGTCTGGTCTTCCAGCACCACAAAGGTTCTGCGGTCACCCAACACCTGAGTGAATGGAAAAATTATTTCAACTGCAACATTAACTCTGGGAGCCTAAAGGTTTTATTTTTTTCCTAAATTTAATTTATCTTGCAACTAAAACAGCTTAACAGTGAACACACGCAGAGACTCATTATCTCTGCCCCTGGCTTCAAAAGCCTCTGGAAGTTCCTTGGACCCATTCAAAACCTCTTCCACTTTCATGTGCCATCAAATATTATTCACTGAGGGTAACATGAATACCCAGACACAGTCTGTGTCTGATCTTTGTGCCCACCAAATTATTACTTCCTTTCTCTTCCCATACTCTGTTTTGTATTTTTATGTGTTAAGGTGGTGGCTTGTTTTTGATTTTCTCTTTTTTTTTTTTTTTCTTTTTATATCTCTCCTTTCACATTTCTTCTAACTAGGATGTTTTATGCCCAGCATAATTTGGCATATGTTTGAATAATTGTGCTTTCCTGGGCATTCAACAAACTACCCTTGAAAATGTCCAGTATTTACTCCGTTAGTGTGATTTATCAAGAATGCTGACAACCACTACAAGCTTTGAAAAAAAAGCAGGTAGATAGAATTATAGAAATCTGGAAGGGACAACAAGAAGTCATCTAATCTAACCTTCCACTCAAAACAGGGTCAAAAAGGGGTTAGCAGGCTCATGTTTGTTCTGTGTGCATCAAGGAAAGGTTCAGATTATGAACACCTAGAGCTACAAGACTGAGTAACTCCTCTTGTCCCTCATGAGGAAGTTCAATAGTTCCCTTTCCAGTGGAAAACCATCTTAACTTTAGAAATTAAACATGTAGCATGGCTTGAAATGACATGTGGGGAGCTTTTCTCCCCATTCTTTGCAGATACCTGCTCAAGGAGCGTTCAGCAGCATGCCCTTCTTCACTAGAGGAAAACTTAACCTAGTGCAGAAGGTTAGACATGAAGTGGAGGAAATCTGCTAACAGTTCAGAGTGTCTCTGATATAAAATAACCTGTACTGCCTTTTGCTCACGTTGCACCCATACGAAACCCATTTTTTTTTTTTTTTTCTGCTTAGGCATCTATCTGCACTTCTGTTTTTCAAATCCAAACCCACCCACAATTCTTCAAATTGTTTAGATGCTAACATTACCTTACAGATAGCCAAAGCTGTGTTTTACACTTCCAATTTTGTTTGAATTTGTCATATTCCCAGTGGTTAGTTTGTAAGATGTCAGTGAAGCCAGCTACCCACCAGGCTTTCACATAAATGCAGATCATGGTGTAAGCTTTCAGCAAAGAACCACGTGGGAAAGTCCTACTGCAGAGAAATGATGGGAGAAATCCTCTCTTCATTCTTCCCACATCCACCCCAGATATCATCCCCTATGTCACTATGAAGCATAATCCTATAAATCAGCACAGAATTTAGGCTTGACAGCTGTGCCATCTTGTTTTATGTATTACCCTGAGACACTTTCAGCTAATATCAGTTTTAAGAAAAAAAAAAAAAAATCAAAGAAGGTCTTTAGAGGCTTCACATATTGATCTAGTCACTTACATATATATTTTCTTTTTGGTGGCCTTGCTCTCTGCCTTCCCTGTGAAATAGGTCAGTAACTAACTTCCTTTGGTGAGATTTATTTTCTCCATGCTCCCAGCATGATCCCAGTTTATCCAAGTGGGGCACAGGCACATGTGTGCACACAGAAGGAGTCTTGGGGACACACAATCCAAACACTACAGAGGAGCTCACGTGCACAAGCACAGGAAAGATATCTCCCTTAAACATGATCTTCATCAGTTTTGGGTGCTCTTGGGCTCCAGAGAAACCATCCTGCTGCTCTCTGAGGCCGCTGCTCCACCACAGCTGGGGATCCCCTGGGACAGAGCCCTGTACCTTGTTCTCATGGACATGAACATGAGGCTGTCTGAGACTGCACCATGCTGAAGGTGCTTGTGGATGCTGCAAGGACTTGGGCTCTTTCCTCTTTTCCTGTTAATATTCCCATATTCCTAGATCAGCACCACGATAGATATTTGATCACACAGTATCTTTCAGTGCGAGCAATTTTTACAAAGATGAAAGATACTTCTAATAAACTGCTTGAAGAGTAGATATTGAAAATTGGAAGGGATAACAAGCAGACCCCAGATGCAAGTTTACACATGAGAAAGTTCAAGCTGTACTGGCTCCTGTTGCTTCAAAGCTGACTAGAGGAGATTTAGATAAGGGTAACTCTTTATGGGATTAGTACCAGAGTCAAAGGTGTGTAATAAAAAAGAGCATTTTGGCCAAAAGACACATGGAGTCTGCACTCCAACACTGTTAGAATTGTAACCTGTGAATGATAAAAATTTACTGAAAAATAACCATAACAAATATAATGAATGAGATCAGAAGAGATGCTGTGTGCTGGAAGATCTGACAGAATCCGATGGATGCCAAAACCCCCTCTAAAATAATCTATAACAGGAAACCAAGCAGGGTGCAGGTAGCCCTGGAGAGGCTCTAGCAGACTTCTGTTCAATGAATTCTGTTGCACAGATGTTCCTTTGTAGTTCTCAAAAACCTTTAAGACTCCTGGTCAGTAAGGAAGTTTGGAAAAGATTCAAACTTCAGCTCTGCAGTATCAGCATAAATTCCTATCTGTGCTAACTAAAGCACAGTGCTAGCAAAAAAAGGCAATTCTGTAAAACAATGGCACGAAATTCTACCTTCATTCTCCCTGTATCATTTCCAGCTTAAACACTTAATCCACTCCCAAAAGTTTCCTCTTTTAAGTGTCCCTGACAGGTGCCAATGCAGATTGCCCAGTTGCCTGGGAACTGTTTTTAGCAACACCGGAGACCCAAATCTTGATTTGTGTGAAAGGAACGGAAACTTTCAAGTGAAAAATACTCTTAAGAAGGGTGAAGAGAGGACAAGGAGATTGAATGACTAGCTACAAGGAGTCCTTAGTTCTGGAAAGACCTTAAAACCCAGACTGGCCTTTACAGCTGTCTGACTCAATGGGATATAACATTTGCACCAAGGTCTGGCTGCTTGGCTCGGCTCATTTAAACCAGACTGGGAAGGAGAGCTGAAATCTCACTGCTTGCATGCTCAGGGGAGGCAGGTCGTGCCTGCACGAAACAATTAAACTTGGTTTAAAAAACAAACAACCCTAAACCTCCAAATTGCCAGCAATGCTTCAAGTATTTAACAGCACCTTGTCAGTCCTGCCGCAAATCCTTTGATTTGGGATGCTCCTGTCCTTGGCTATGTGTACAATTTTCACTTGCTTTTGTGTAAGTGGAATTTATGTGTCAGAGCCACTGCTTCCCAGCTGAGGATTACATCAGAGCTAAAAAAAAAATGACACCCTGAGATGGGGACTGAGGAAGCCAAAATGCCTTGGATCACCTCAGTCCCCTCCCAAATGACAGCCAGACCACACTGTGGGGACAGAGGTGTGTAAGGAATATCACATCTTGCCACTGAGGAGTAACCATCAGGCCACAGAAAATGCAAGTCCACACACAATGCAAGTCCACACAGTGATGCACCTTCACATGAGTTCACACTGTACAGCAAGATTCAGTAAAAAAAGGAGCTAGTTAGCAGCAATGCATAATCTGCATTATGAAATCATGAGCACTGATCACCTACAAAATGTGTGACTTTGGCTTAAGCAAACTTAATTACAGGTAAAATTAATGCACCTGCAAAGAAACAGGGAATATTCGAACACAGACAGCAAAGACAAACTGTCTAAGGAGAGGAAAAGTTCAGAGGAATGCCTATGGTGGGTATAGAAATCGTACAAAATTTGCAGACCTCAAACATAATCCCCATCCTTTCCCAGCCAAATTCTTATTGAAGATATTATACATAAATAACTGTGCCTTGCAAGCCTTTCCAACAGATACAGGAACAGTCTTCAGGATGCTTTATGATCTTTTATAATCTTAATCTATTTTTCACTTTAGATATGCCAAATAGTGTTTACCAACATACAGCTACCTAACAATTGCCATACCTCATGAGTAAATCAATATAACATTTAATTGCAATTTTTTGCTTATATTACAACCAGTTAACAGGAACTGTTTGGAAAAGGTAAAAGCACATCCAGAAATGCATGCAAAGCAGAGGTATTCAGCAGGCCTGGAAGAGGAGATCAGAGATGCAGGAAGAGGGCAGGCATCTGAAATCAGAGATTTATATTGGATCAATTATTCCCAACTCCCTTTGACTATCTCAAATGGCAGAGGAATACAGCCAAGTAATGGGCAAAGGTTTCTTCAAATTCAAAGTCTCTCTTGATTTGTGTCTTATTTAGAATTCCTGTATCCCAGCACAATCCCTGTTATGTTGAAAGACTTCACAATTAGCAGCTTGCAAATGGAGACAAGTCCTCTGTCCATCAATGTGCACATGTGCTGGTGTGGTGTGGGGAGGGAGACAGTATTTTAGTTGAGTTCTTCACATCATGAAAATCCAAACCGGTGTGAAATAGCAAAGGAAGATGAAGTGGTACTGATTCTTGGACTCCCATTGCACATAGCAAGCATTGGAGGCCAAGAGGTTACCACGGTTTGGAGAGCTGGGAATGCAGCAAACAGAATTTCCACTGTCTTCACAAGAAGCACTAGTCAAGTGGGGTTTAGAGTTAATTTGATTTCCACCCATTAAAATTATATGTTCCACACAGAAGAGTCATAAAGTGCCCATAAAAGTAAGAGCACTTGCACACAGAATAGCTTTGGCAGTGGGGTTGGCTCAGGGGTGAGGAGCAGCAGCACAAGGGCAGCACAGGGAACCCTCCCAACCTGCGGCAGGAGGGCTGTGGGGGTGTGCAGACCCCCCAAAATCACCCTTGCTCCACTGCTTCACATGAGCCAAGCAAAACAACGCAGAGAACAGGATGCAAACCATCACAAAAAGCAAGGTTTCTTGCCCTCCTTTCCCAAAATTACCTGATCACTGCAGGCCAGGGGTGCACTTGCAGGGTGAGGTGTGCTGTAAATGCTATCCATGGCACACTGACTGCCAGGTTCTTGAAAAGCAGGCTGCTCCAACACGCCAAGGACTGTGTCTTCAGATGATGTAAATCTGCTCAGCTGCATTGAGCTGTGGTAATTTACACCAGCTGAGGGATGGACCAAAGGCATTTATTAAGGCTGCAGTGTATTTAAGAACAAGCAAAGATCAATAGTCCAACAAATATTCATTTCACATCACTGCTTTTCAGAGAGAGGTCAAATGGATCCTTACACTTATTTTTTTTTTTCCTAAAATTTCAAGCAGAGAGCAGAGAAAGTTGGTAATTAAATCCCCTCTGAAGGAAGCACTGGCAATGACAAACAGGCAAGACCTGGTACTGCACAGAAGCTGCAGTTGTGGCTCACAGGTGGCATTAAGGGCTCTGAGAGAGCATGACTTATCCCTTGAACTCTCTTCTGGGAAGCCTGGTATCTCTTCAGTGACAGGCCACTTGGAATGAGTGCAACAAATGAACAGCTCAGTATGTAGGTCCCAAAATAAACCGAATTGAATTCCGGACATGTAGAAATCAGTACCTTTCCCTGGTTATTTTTCATTTTAATGTACATGAACTTCAGTGAGCTTTGTATTGGTATTGCTCTCTGCCTGGCTATAAGGAAGAAATACAAGTGGCATCACAGGGAAAAATATTCTCACGAGATTTCCATCCTAATTACACAAACCCAAGACAAGGTTACGATTTTAATGAAATATCCAAGTGTATTGACATTTTCAAACACCACATGACAGGCCTGACTTTGGAAAGGGATCCAGTGATTCCTGGGGAGAGAGCACACAGAGTCTACAACTGAACAATCATGCCAGACCTTGGGACAGCTTGTATCAACAATGGGCCTCATCAGAATGACACAAGGAGTTATATCATCAAAATGCCTCCCTTAGTGAAGGAGAAAGAGAAGAAAGAACATCATTTGTTAGGTACTAGAAATCAGGGGTGTTGGTGATGGCAATTTCCTGAAGCTATAACGAACACGTAAATGAAAATTTTAGGTCAGGCTCCATTCCAAAATATGGAGAAATATTTGCCTTTCAGGTTAATTTAAAATTCGCATCACCATATCACCGCCAGAGTGCCGTGGTTTAGCGTGCTGATCTGTTCTCTCCATCCTCTTCAGAGCAGAGCCCGGGCAGCTCTGCTCACAGTTTACAGCAGGGAAAAAAAAAAGCCATAGGGCTTTAAATTTTTAAGTCGGTGTTTTGAAAATACTGCTGTATGTATTAGGCTTCTCCTGCTTCAGAGGCCCTTTCCTGGAGAGTCTTCCAACAGGAATATCATTTACATCAGGAAGGTTTTTTAGCAGTTTTTCTTTTTTTTTTTTTCCTTTTTATAACCCTGTTGCAGTGAGACATCAGTTTAGGCAGCCAGCTCTGCAATAAAACTGACAACAGGTTTATTCTCCTGCTCCTCATGGGACTGAGAGGAATTTTAGAAAAGAAAGCAGGAGGGAAGGAACAGCAAAAACATGTGCGTATGATCTGCTTTGTCCCAGCACACCAATTCTGCTGTTTCCAGAGTGATTCTCATTTCAAAATCCAATGTTTTTCTTATGCTTCATTAGATATTTATCCATTGGAATTACTCTGCAAAGGCAATATATCCAGAGCAGAGGTATTAGGAGGTTCTGTCAACTTCAGAGCTGCCAGGATTTTACCTTTGGGGTCAAACTGCTCATTGTCCTGCTCTTGTCAAAGCCATGGAAACCACTGTGAAACACCAGTGCCCTGGAACTCTTCTGCCAGAGGAGATCTCCCAAAAAGCATGGAAAAGATTTGAAAAAGGGAAAAGCAAATGAAACTCCTGCTCTTCAGATGATTGTGGAAGAAATTATTATCTCAGAAGGAAGTTCCTGAACCCTGCCCTGGCTGCTGTGCCTGAAGTCAAACCAGTTCAGTTTCTGCTCCTCTCCCAGGAGGCACTGGCAGCAAAGACTTGCTTTGCACTGGGTGAACAAAGGGTAATTTTTTTGATGACAAGAGGTTGGTCTCCCCTTCCTCACCATCAGATAAACAACTGAAACTCCTGAGCGTGCAATGATGGTTTGCATCCCCATTTAACCCAGTTTTAACCCTATATTACTGTCCAACAGATAGTGGTGAAAAGAGCAGTGAGCACAACACCCAAGAGGCAAGAGGCTGAACCAACAGCCTGGGAAGGTCTCATGGCCTGGAGCCAGGGGATTGTATCTCACAGAAGAGCTGCCTGAGGTGCACACCATCATGCTTGGGATAGACACTCTGATAGATTAGAAATTCCATCTTGATTTAATGGATTTAGTCCCAACAGCCTAGGACATAATTAAATCTTTAAGAAAGGATTAGTCCGTCTTTACTACCTAGTATTTATCATCTCTAAACACTCACAGGCAGTGTGTGTGAGTTGGGGGGGGTACAGACACATATATTTATTTGGAGAAAAACGCTGTTTTCTGGAAGAATTTGCAGATTTGCCGAGGCTCCAAAGTTTGTACCTCTGAGTTGACTCCATTCATTCCAGCTGCAAACAGAGGCTGTGCCCAGATGATGGCGCCTGCAAATCACGGATCCCTCGGAAAAAATCATTAGGTAACTCATTCTGGGGAGCTACACATTTTGGGCTTTAGGGTTTATTGCAGAGGAAAATAGAAGTCTTATTGTATTGCAACCCCTCAACCACCAAACCCCCAAACATTGCAACCCCTGCCTTCCTGTCCCCAGAAACCATGCACTGTGTTCTGGTGCTGTGTTAAATTAGCTTTTACAGCTACCTTCCATTTGGGGAGTAACAGCACCAGAATAAGATATAAGAAAATACAAAGAGTTTAGACTAAAGATTCTTCACCCCATGGGAAATGCATAATTCAAGGTATTTGTAAATGTGTTTGTGATGTGCTGAAAAGCTGAACTGGAACAAAATAAATAAACCCAAGCAACCAGACCTGAGAATCCCAATCCTTGATGGAAATCAGACAGGCGGGTTTAGACGTATTTTTGAGGGGATTGTAGGATTCGGGTCAGCTCACTGAAAGGCTGCCCTGGTCAGCAATAGCCTTGCACCAGAATGAAGCTCCGAGTGCTTTGTGCCAGGCAGGGATACCTTTTATACAGCATAGACTCTGTTCATTTTGGGAGGGGTGAGGGGGGAGGGAAATAAAGCTATTGAGAAAATAACAGTGTGCAGGGAGACAAGATTAATTCTAAGCGAATCATACATGTTTCAGGGATTCAGGGTCTGCACACAGAGCGAAAATAAAAAGCTTCAGACCTAGTGTCTGAAAATTAGATCAGCAAAGCATTTGAGTTTTGCTGTTTATCTGGGACTGGTGTTTTCAGAAATAGGGTTCTCTCTGAAGATTACCTCAAATAGTTGGGGATACCAGAATGACCAGCATGCAACAAATTGGTGAGAAAATCCTGTTTCCTAAGACGAAAATGTTTTATTTGAATTTTGTGATCATTGCTAATAGAGGTTCAGGTTTAACACACCATTTCCTCTAAATGTATGTATTCAGATACATAAATGTTAATTCTGACCTTTGTCTACTAAGTACATCTAATTTTCCTCACATATTTCAGTCACCTATAACAAATTACCCATTCCTTCCAATTCTCTGTGTTCAATGTCCTCCCGAAGATGCCCAGAAGAGGGGAAAAAAAAAGTCTTGTTCAGCATTGACAAATCACTGAGTCCCATGAAGCTCAAACATCCCAAGTCTTCAACTCGAAGCTTCAACCAGCAGGTAACCATTAATCAAACTGCTGGCAACAGCTGAAGCCCAAAAGTGCTTTCAGAGCTGAGAAAGCAAGGCACTGCAGTGCTCCAGGGCCCTTCTCCTCCTCCTCACCTCCTGCAGCCCCTCTCCATGGGGTGGTTGCATCCTGGGCTGGCTCCCTCGGGAGGACACTCCTTGCCTTCCTTTGGGATCGTGCCTTGATGGGTGGCCCCAGCTGAACATTCTTCCTGTGGCTGAGCCCTCCCAGCTCCCAGAGCATCCTCTGCTCCCTGCTGAGTGGGAAAGGCCATAGAGCTGGGCCAGGGTTTGTGTCACAAACACTTTGCTGTGAGTTACAGCTCCTCAGAGCCCACCCAGACACGGGTAACACACAACAGGTGGAGCAAATTCACATGGTCTTGTCCTCTGAGGATTGCCAGTCTAAATTCTAAAGAATCTCATTTCTTTCTCAGCACTGCCTGGTGGCTGTTTGAGCTTTGCTCAGGCTGGGAGCAGAGCAAGCATTTCCCAGATTTCCTAGTTGGGGTGCAAACACCATTCATGCTAAATGTGATTTTTGGGTTCAAGATTTGGAGAGTTTTTCATATGCTTAGAATCAAGAGTCTCAGCATATATGAAGACAGTGGTTGATTTAAGGAGTCATGAACGACAAGAGAGATGGCACAGATTGAATCCTTAGGAACAACAAAACGAGGAGCATTTCCAGCTATCTTGTGTGATGTTTGATTAATAATTATAGACAACTTTGTTTAAAGAAACCCTGTGCTTAAAGATTAACATATTTTTATCCTGACAGTGACAAATATGTCTATACATGTGAGTGCCAGTTGCTTTGGGTGGGGCTGGTGTTTTCTGACACACCCCCTACAAACTGAGCACCCAGAGAACCAAGTGGGTCTTCTTGGTTTTCCCAGGGCCACTTCAAGTGCCACAGACATCATTGTGAGGGTTTAAAGATAAAAACAAAAAGCCTCGAGGAAAGCCTCTCAGTTTAAAGCCACAATTCCGTAAATGTCTTACTGTGAATTTCTTTAGCTAACACAGATGATAGATCTATTAAATAATTTCCTCCTCGTAAATGCTAAGAATAGGTTAGTCCCAAAGTGGCATCTTTGACTTATTTAAGCATTTCTCTCTTTCTGTCTAAGTGCTGGGGATGTATGTTCTCTGAAGGAAAAGAAAAAAAAAAAAATAGGCTATTTCAGCAACTAGGAAAAATTATTATTTGGGTTTAAAATTAATTCTGAAAGACAAATTTAACCAAAGTGACTTAGGAGGTGGAATCAGAGGTCTGTTTGAAAGCCCATGATGAACGCCTGAGCGTTGTGCCAAAGACTGCTTTCCATCAGCTCCGTGTGGATCCAAATCCCCCGGGCACTCCAGAAGAAAAATGATCTGTTCGATCAGCAAAAGCAATGGAAATGCTTGTTATTTGTTGGTGTCTCTGGGACGACCTTTTAAATAAAAAAAGCTGTCAACTAAATCACACTGAGGTTTTAACTGTCATAAAATTCATTAGGCTGGGGAGGATATGAGGGGGTCATTAAGTCCATGCAAAAGTAGAGTCCAGAAGTTATTAAGACTATTAGTGGGAATGCTCCAACTCTGGTCTCTTGCATCTGACTGACCATTCTCAGGAAAATATACAGGAATTTAATTAACTTTTTTTTTAGGACTTCTAACCTGTGATAGACTGAGTTTAAGTCTGTCAATAGGCTCAGAGATTTCTAGTGGAGAAAAACACACACAGAGAGACTGAGTAATCTATAGAAAATAAGTGAGGATTCCACAGAAAACCAGACTGTAAAACTCACAGCATTGGTCAGAAGTGGTCAGACATTTTTTAGAGTGAACCAAAAGGTTCTTAAAAGATTTCCAAAGACTCAGTTCCCAGTACTTGGTAGTTGTTAAGCTTCTTTAGTCCTGCCCCCCAAATCCCTGGTCACTGAGAACACGATTGTCACCAGGAGAGCTGAGCACTGCCTGTAGTTAATGCATGGTACCCCTGCTGCCAGCCATGCTGAGGGAGGGCACAGGCAAAACAGCCCCGGGAAACTCAGGTCTAAACAGAAACATCTGCATTAACACAGGGAGTTAACTATTTTCAATTCTGCCAACACAGAAAATCAGCATTACTGGACTCTGCAAGCCAGTCAGGGATTGCAAGAAATGCACTGCACTGCCTTGCAGCACACAAACACCTGAAATGCTGTTCCTGGGCACAAAGCCACGGCATAGCTTAACATCCCTCAGTTGGAATAATACTGAAATTAAAATAGGTGATATGAGTGAGATATTTAATTTTTCAAAAGCTCTGGCATTCCCCAAATTAATGAAACACTCCTTGGGTTTGGCTAAGGTAAATACAGAATCAAACACAGCCATCAGGGTTAGCAAAGCAGAAATATCTAACTCCCCTTACATGCTGCAACAGAGTACACATTTATTCATACCCTGTTAGAGGCTCAAGCAAGACACTCAGATTTTCTGGAACTTGTGATTTATTTGTGAACTGAAAGCTAATATATTCTTTAGAATAAAGAAAAAAAAGTCTCCTCCAACCTCCTCAAGGTTTTATTTGCTTTTCAACAATCCTGGTCTTACCAATCAGTGTGTTCAAGCCAACTTAATATCTCCCAGACAAACAAACCACAAAGCAGCACTCCTCCAGCTGGACCAGCAATCTTTCCCTATTTTTAAAAATATGACAACAAACCCATCATCAACTGCAATGGATAGTAAGAGAGAGCAGGCAAAGGACTAGGCTCAGAAATTCTTTTATTAGCTTTCTCAGCTGTAAGACCTGAGAGGAACAACAAGTATATTTTTGCCCCATATGGCTCCTCAGAGGAAATCTGGGAATCCAAAAACTAAAAACAAAAGGATGAAAGAGAAAGAGCCCCACAAATTAAGCTCGTGAAATACAAATAGACTACCGGGAATGCACAGGAGAAAAATAGAAATCTGTAGGATGTCCTGTAAAGAGGTGAAAAATCTCAGTGGTACAGGCACATAAAGCCGGACCTGGATGAGAAAATACCCTTGAAACTCTACCTGTAGGAAAGGCTCATGCTTGTTTTTTCTCAGCTGTGCTAGTGCCAGTGAGGGAGGGTGCCACACAGGCAAGGATGGTTCAGGTCTACAAGAACCGAGATAATGCTCCTCACATTTGCATGGTGAAAAGGCTAAAGCTTCCAGATCTCTCTTGTTCAGAAAACTCCTATTATTATTGCTAATGAAGCATGAGCAGAAAAAGCACAGCTTGACATAGAGAGACCAAGCTTGGATAGGCAGGGGAATCCCCCCTCTCCTTACACTTAAACCAACAAAAAAACCTCCCCACTAAAAATTTCTGGGAGAAACGAGACACTGTGGTGAGGATCGGCACATTTTGAAAACCCCTTTTCGAAAACCCCCTTTCCAAGGTGAGCTGTGTTTCAGCAGCCCAACAGCAGCAGGAGCTCAGCAATGCTCCTGAGCAGCTCCAGCCACTTGCACAGCTGGAGGGACCAACCTCGAGGCTGCGACTGGTGGGTGTGGAGGGTGCCCAGTCCTGCTCTGACAGTGCTGCTGGTGCACAGAGAGGCATTCCCAGTGCTCCCAGCCATCCCACAGGGCAGGCCAGCAGGCACTGGGATACAGGGGCACCCGCTGGAGAGGCTGTGCTGCACCCCTAAGGCACCTCCATGGCTGTGGCAGCATCCTGCTGCAGGACACACACCATGTTGGAGTGAAATGGATGGGGAAATGCCAGGAAAATTAGCTGAATTTGCAGCAATGGACCCGACCCTATATGAGAGATGTTTCTTTTCTGGTAATAAAAGTTGCTCCTACAGAATTCCACTCTTTTTAAAACTTTATTTTCAGTACAGCTACTGCTTCTTAACGGGGCGACAGACTATGCTGTCTGTATTAGTCAGCAGTGGAGCTAAGAGAGTCGCTTTGCCTGGTGATGCTGAGCCTCAGTGTAGTATCTGCAGACATCCTCATCTGAAAACACCTCGGGTGACAGTTTGGCAGGCACGCTGGCATTTCCAGCTGAGTCCCTGCTCCACCTCATTGAACTTCAGCACTGCCTAAAGCCACTAAATGAGACAGAAACCCCTCCACAGTAGGAAGGGTAAAAACTACGTGAAGACTATTCTGCGGCTCTATGCCTTGATAAAGCAAATAAATGAAATGTGGAAGGCTAAAGGAGATAGAGTGTGAGCATCTCTGTTCCTTGGCAGGACACAACTTTCTGGCACCCCCTGCCCAGGACTGAAGGGAAGCTGGAGCCAGAGCTGCTCTCCCAGCCCTGCTTGTGTCCTCATGGCTGCTTTGGGGTGGTATCCACACCCCTGAGGGTGACATCTGTGTTGGGCTGAGCCCTTGCCTCCATCTGGGTGTTCACTGCACCTGCTGAACTCACAGGTGAGAAAACACTGCTCTCACTCACTTCTATAGGCACTGCATTTTTGGCCCCATCAAGCATGGATTTTCCTTTAGAGCCCTGACAGCCCAGGTCAGGCCTCTCTCTGATCTCCCTATTCCCCTTGAAAAGCAAATGCATTGGAGACCACAGAGAGCACTCACTCCAGCCTCTTGGCTCTCACTTGCTGCAAACACCTTGAAAGACTAACTCTTGTTAATTAGAAAAAGATAAAAATAATTCAGACCTTCCAAGTGCAGGCCTTGCCCTGGCCAGTTCCAAAGGGGGAGAGACATTGGAAGTTGATTTACCAGACACGTTCCTTAGCTGTCACTAGAGTTAAACCCCATTTATTTTCCACGCCTTCTGCAAGCTACGTTCCCAGTGAAAAGAAAGTAACATATTGATAACAGCAGGCTCTGTCACAGGAGAGGATCGAGAATCACCCACGCGTTGCCTTGAAAACAAACAACCCCCAAACAATTGATCAGTCACTGCTAGTACAGAGGCAGTCTATTATGGATAAAAATACAGGTGGAAAAAAATTCATCAGGGATGTGCAAATACCTTTATTTAAATTCAAGCACAGTAAAGCAAGCTTTGCTCCTATAAACAGGAGTAGTGGATTATGGATGCATTTCTCTCAAGTCCTGGCAGAGAGGGAATGCATTTCCAGGCTAGGGGAACCAAAAAACTGAGTGATTTCCCTGTTGAGGCTGGGATTTCTGAGATGGCTTAACCTGGCTGCCAGGAAAGGTGGAGGTGCATCACAGACTGCTGTATAAATTGCTGCTCTGGCTCCCTGTGTGTGATCAGAGCACAGCTCCCAGGTGAGCTCTGCATCCCAGCAGCACTGCAGGACCCCTGCCCAAGCCCCAGTGCCCCTGGGGAAGCTGTGTAGCTCAGTGACAACTGCAAACAAGCCATAGTCAGCCTGAGAAACTCTCACTGGATATGTGAATTATTATTTTAGTTAGAAAAATAATCCCAAACTTGACAGAGCAGCCTATGGAAAAGACAAAAGGAAGGATATGAAGGACATCTACATGTGCAAATTCTTGTGTGAAATAAAGAGAGTGAGAGCAGGACCACTCCAGCTCCTCACCACAGGTATTACCCCCAATTCCTTCCCCACCATTTACTGTAGCTGCCCATGTGGGTGATGCACTTCTCAAAGGAAAGGCTGTCTCTCTTGTTGACAAGCTAAACCTGACTCAATATTGTTCTAGAATCAAGCAGACCTTGTCCTGAGTGAAGGAAGATATTAGCCAGACTTTTAAATCCAGAGCTAAGAAAAGAAACTGGCCATAGTGACTTTTGGTTTTTGATTTTGACTTCTCTTTCCAGCTATGGACACACAATACAATGTCCAATTTTAATTTAGTCTCTGCACTTAATTTAGTCACTGCTTACCTTGATTTTCACATCATTGCTTTGGGAATCTTCAAGAATTTCTCAGCAGAACAACAAACTTCAAATGGCAAAACCAGACCATGGCTGTAGAGCTCTGCCACTTTCTTACCGACATTTCTGCCTAGGAGAGAAAATACCACAAAATGTCTCAGATAGAAAGGAATCATGACAACAATTCACTCATTTCCTTGCACTAGGAAAGGGGGAAACAGAGACCTTGAATTTTGAAAGCTCAGGTAAACAACAACAACTAAAAGCACTAAATATTACTCTAGCCTCAACTAAAAAAAAGTGAAAGAAAAATGTCAGCATTTTGACTTTTCTTTTTCCCACTCATGACCATTCAGAGCTCCCCATCTGTGCTGGCTGACCTTGGCTGGTTTCCAGCCACCCACCCAGCTGCTCCCCCACTGCCCCTCCTCAACAGGAGCTTGGGGAGTCCATCTATGAAACAAACACTTTAGACAGCTTGCAATGCTTAGTAGTACTCAAATTATAAACTATGTGAAAGACTCTCAGAACATCATCTGTACACACACAGTCAAAGCCCCTTCCCATGCCTGTTCTGAGGGTTAAAACCCTGAACTCTGCACAAGTCATGCCTCTGTGGGTAGTATACACAAGAGAGAAGGTGTAATCCATCTCAAAGTGTGTGGCTGGTTTCAGAATATATAAAACCTATGTAGAAAGAAATTATAGAAGTGATAGAGAGAATGAGGATATCTTCAGCATGGAGAATGAGAAGAAAGCTGCCTTATAGTTTGCTACTCAGAAGCCACTGGAAGAACACAGTGGGTTTTGTTGTAGCCTTAAATTATTAGAGTTGAATTTTTTTTTCTTTTAAGAACAGCAAATCAATATAAAGCAAGACCATGTCTATAAATGGAACCAAAAGAAATTTATCACCTTCTATGCAATCAGGAAAAGAAACACGCAGTCTGCCGATTTTTTTTTATCCTTCTAATGTGCAGTCCTTGAGATTTCTCCAGCAATATCAACGTCATCAAGCAGTGTATGACATCAGCTGGTGACTGCTTATACTTCAGCGCAGGCAGATGATATATCTCGACTTTCCATGTTTGAACTCCATTCCATCTCTCCCTCTGCAATATCAGAAACAGGAAAGTACAAGAAGTTACTGCAGTAAAAGTTAATATAGGGAAAAAGCAGGTTATTCACTTTAGCTGAGAGAACGGGGTCCCTGATGAGTAATCACAAGTCAGCAAATTCTGGGATGACTTCCAAAGGCACAAATAGGTGCTGGGGCTCATAACCATGGAAAGCCAAAGGTAGTCAACAGCTTGATTGCACCGCTCCTTAAATAGTGACAGTCCCACTGAGCAGGCTTGCTGCTCAGGCTGGAGAGGCTGGAAGACATTTTCCCTCTCCAGGATCTCTAACATTATCTCTTCTTTCAGATACACGAACACTGGGCACCCCATCAGCCCGATGGATGCACTACATCTGCTCCTGCTCATGAGGAGCAGGGTAAGGAGGTGCTGCAGGCAGTGTGGGCTGCAGTGTGTGCTGGGTGAAAGCCAGCCCAGAGCAGGCTCACCAGGAATGTGGGACATGGACACACTGAGACATTTACACCACGAGTCTGCCCACTGAGGGTGCACAGGGACTGCAAGGATACCTTTGCTGCTGTTTGCTTGCACGTCTTAGTCATGGCATGCCTGATATAGGGGCAGCATTGGGTGCCTTTTGTCCTTGGTGCAGAGCTTTTTTGTAAAATCTCCTATAATAATTGTTTGAAAACAGGATTCTTAAATAAAGGATAGGAAAACCAAAATAAAACCCCCATGAAAAAATAAAGAAAATTCCCTTTTCCCTGCCAAATCAGCCTTGCCTGGCTAACAGTGAGGTCATTCTTTGTTTTGGTTCAGACAATTTCTTTTCTGAAAGCGATACTTTGCACAGAGAGACTTCATTCACATATGCAATTAAATATTGCTTTCCTGAGCAGAAGTGGCCACACAGAGCATGCTGTCAACACATCCCTGCAAGATTTCTCCAAGAGTTCAGCAGAATAATTAGCTTTGGTACCATTGCACAGTAGTTTTTATCTATCAGAGTTTTATCTTGCCTTCTCTCAGTGGTGAGTCTGAGAGAAATTCTGAACGTTTGCCTCATGGGTCTAATCATCTTATTGATGCTCAAAGCGTTTAAATGTGATCTGCAGCCCCTTCACTCTTTTACATTCCAGTTCTTAAAAAAAGTCAGATATTTTGGCAGGTGCTTAGCTCAGACTTGTTCTTTAGGCTATAAGGCTTTTGCCTGTCTAATTAGCTGTGGCAAAAAGCTGAGAATGTTGACAATCTGGGGATGTGAGGTAATAAAAAATAGATTATTTACTAGCAGCAAATTAAGCCCTCTAAGAACCAGTGCGATGAGTTGTGCCCCTGTGACAATTCCCTGTAGCAGATAGATACCACTGTCTCCATCTGTCTATCTTGTGCACAGCGTACCTGACGGCGTGTTTCTAATCTATTTTCCCATGCACAAGAATTGATCCACCAAAGCCTTCAGAGACGAAAGAAAGTAACCTTTCTGGTGACAGCGAGCAAAATCTGTCTGCCTCCAAAGATGATTTTTTCCCAGTTTCCTTTGGGGCAGTGCAAATAATTGGCCAGAGTCGCCAGAGAAGCAGGGTGGTCGTGCTGCTGGTTTGGGCTGGCAGGAGGAAAAGGCAGCTGTGGGTGATGGGTGAGGTCTGACTCCCCAGAGGCCATTAACCACTCAAGGTTAACGAAGACTGGCTCATTAGAGTAGCTACTTTTATTTCAGTTTAATCCAAATGACAATGTGCCTTGGCTTTACTCCTGTTTTTACACCACATCACTTTTTAAATTCCTCTCCCAAAACATATTTTAAGGAATGGGATTCTGGAATGTTTTTTGATTTACTCAAACCAGTATATATGGTTATGAGAGGATAGTATATGCAACATGTACTATTCTTTCATCCATATTTCTTTAGAAATGGATCAACTACACTTTCCTGTATGTTTTCCTCACTACCTCGTTAGCACAAGGCATTAGACCACCCTTCAGGTCCTGTAAGCCAGTGCAAGAATCTGGTGTCAAAAGAGTGGCAGGAAAACCTCTCTAGGTTGCAATACTTGCTATCATAATATCCCTTACTCCAGAAAATGCTGGAACCATCTTTGGATCCAATGACTGCTCAAGGATTTCAGGTTATGTGCTGCAAGGAGTCCCAGAAGTCCAATTCTTTGTCAATGAGCTGTTATTGTAAGAATATTATTCTGCTTCTTAGGGGATTTGTTAATCAATATGGGTAGAGTACATGATGTTGTAAAGCTCATGCATTTCATTTCTGCAGGAAGCAGAGGTGACACCAGACCTTCCCTTTGGAATGGTCATGCCAAGGTAAGTACAGCATTTCAGTAAAGGATATATGGATGTGGATATGGATATTTTGCCTGTCGAGCAAAGACTGCAAATTGTGCAGGGTTTTCAGCTGTACCAACTCCCTCATGTTTTGGCCTGTCTCATCATCCTCAAAAGCTAAATACGATGTCAAGGTTTATTGAGAAGATCACAAAGCAGTTTGCATTTCCTAACAGCTGGGGACGTCTGAACAAGTTCAACAAACTGACACAGACAAGTTAAAACCTCATTCACACATCTATGCTAAATTCCAACAGAATTTACTCCAAGGTTTGGTCTGAAAGTTATGCAGATAAATCCTTGCAGAGATGGACAAGAAAGCAAAGTGCTGTTTCTCCCATCCTGGTAAAAGGCTGAAGTATCAGGAATCTCATGAGTGTGATTATTGCCGAGAGGCTGTCTGTTCAATTTTGGAGATCAAAGACGATACAGAAACATTCTGCATCTCTGTTCTTTAAGCAGTGTGCAAGGAACAGGTAGGTGTAATTTACCTTAACAGATTTCAGAAAAGGATTGAACATTTTGGTGGGACAGAACATCTACCATAGCACCCCTTATAAAAAGCCCACGAGTGGACTGTGTGCAAAAACCCCACAAAAATTAGCACAAGGTTTTCTATCAACTTCTGTAAGCTTGAGTTGGATGCCAATGGGTATCAATTAAGACCAAGCTTTCTCTGTCGATAAGTTATTCATAATTTCCTGCTAGTAAATGTTGTCACACCTCAAATCACCTTGTCCTTTATAGCATCCTTGTCTGATGACAGACAAATTTTAATCTGTAGATCTTTCTGCAGGAAAAAAAACCCCATATTCTATTTAATAATGTATGGTATTTTGTTAGATATTTACTGGAATAAATTTCACTGAATCCGCTGTCTCCCTGGTGATCACAGTTGGTAGTAACCATTAAAAGCGCAGAGAACATGTGAGCATAAAAATTCCTGTTTGATTTTCAGCTTTTTCTTTCTGAAAATACTAGAAAAGACTGAGAAAACTTACTTTCCAATATTACAACTAATTTGAAAGGAAGTTAAGGATCTATCTGTGTTTTGTAAGGCTTTTAAAACAGATACTGACAATGAACTTGGCAGACTTTTAGAAAGCTCCAACATAGTGAAAGAAAAAATACATTAAAAGACTCCGCAGTTTAGAAAGAGAAAAAAAGTGTATTCCATTATATCTCTTTTTCCTTCCAATATCCAACACCACGTTACACTGCACTGCAGAAGCTGAATACTGAAGCAAATTACCTGTCAAGGGGATTTTATCAACAAATAATTGAATTCAGCTTTCAAGGAGGGCCAAGGCAGGTACATTTTCCCCTACAACTGCACCAGTGCCTTGTTCTGTGCATTGTGACTGCTACTGCAGCCCCAAACCTCCATCAGGGAGGCAAAGACTTGGGTAGGGAACAAATTTGGAATCAGGGAAAAAAAAAACAAGGAGAGAAAGAAAAAAATAATTGTGTTTTTCTTCTGGCTTCTTGAAGTTCTGTCTGTGCATGTTCATTTGTTCCTGATACCTTCTGAGCCCACTGATCTGATCCACACTCACGAGGAGCAGGGCTATCAGATCAACTCCTCTCAATCTCCAGTACAGGAAGCTTCACTGAGGAAAGAGATCTTGCTAAGGGGAAAACTACAGCCTGACACTCCATTTGTTAGACACGAAGAGTTCATACACAAGGGGAAGGCGTAGAAGGTGGGCAGAAATGAGAGAGAGCAATAAGAGCTTGGGAAGGAGCCTGCGTGGTCCTGGAAGCCAGGGAATGCAGCCAGTGAGATATAAATCTATGGAAAAGCAGGCTTCATTAGTTGCACTGCTCATGGTTCTGCATGCCTACGATTTGGGAGGAAACACTCTGAAACTGAAACATCCCAGCAAAAAAAAGTGCTTTAATGCAGGGTTTATAACGGGTTAATAAAAAAAATTACAGCTCCTTAAAGGTCCTGGGTACAATCACAGCCATGATGCCCTCAGTGCAGCAGATATTCACTGATCAGGATGCACAGAGCAACCACACTGAAGGGGACTTTGGTTTAAATTGAGCAGAGTGGTCAAGTTTTGCCTGGGGGGAAAAACTGTCAGGAGGGCACTGCCTGAGTGACTGGGAAGGCGCAGCACAGACGGTGCTGAGAAACTCAGACCAGGGTCTGGAAAGTCACAGGCAAGGCTGCGCTCCTCTTGGGGCAGGGGACTCGAGTCAAGTGGGAATAACTCCATCATCAGGGCTCTTATTTCATTTAGCAAAGTTTAAGTAGTTTTGCCTGACTCAGACAAGCTGCCTCAGCATTTCATCCTGTGCCATTCCCAGCTGCTTTATAAAAAGCAGAGAGCAAAACAGTGGCTTCTGAAGAGTTATTTGTGACTCAACGGGATCTAAAATGTTGCACCTGTAAAGAGATCGTTCTGTCCCTTCAGCAGAACAGTACCTGCCCAGACAAACCACCAGGTTCCAGATTACAGTGGGGGTTCTTCATATACCACAAAGTGAAACACACTGGGGGAGGTTTTTGGGTGCAATGCACTGGAAGAGCCACTCAGCCCTGCTGATTTTGGGCTATGCGTCCCATCACTACCCCTATTCATGTATATATTTAAATTTTATAATTCCCTCTTAGCTGTTTAATCTGGCTGTTGGCCATTTTTCCATTTAGCATGAGCAGTTTTGGACAGAACCTTCCCAGCTAGTATGAGCATTTGTGCACTGGATCCACACACTCAATAATTACACTTGCATTCCTATTTAACTGGTGGTGTTTTCCTGTCCCTTTGCCAGGGATGGGTTCTGCTGGTGCTGCACCTTCAGTAGGTGTGACACTTCTGACACCAGTGGAAACAAAGACATCCTCTCAACCTAAAGGAAGACAAAATCCTCCAGACAAAGTTTTCAGCTAGTCTCAGATATCCACTGCAGCAGAATGATTAATTTTTAAAGCGATTGATTTTAATATATATAACACGTCTTAAAAGAAGTTGGACACTTACATAATTAACATTAAAATTTATATAGGTTTGAAAGTCTAATGGTTACTCTAACAGCCAAAACCAGAAGGAAAAAAAAAAATCTAAGCTAATTTAGGCTGTGTCAATTCTCAAACTCTACAGCAAAATTTTTAGCAAATGTAAAATATTTTCTTTTGTGTGCAGGTTTTCTGAAAATAGTTTCTTCTTTCAGTTCTTAATACGTGCCAGTGTCACAAAGGTAATCTCTGAACCAAGGACGCCACTGGCATCACGAAGCAAGGCTACTCTGACCTAAGAAAATCTGAATTTCCAATGGCACACAGCTCACCACGAGCCATCTCTTACAAGTCAAACACTTGCAACAAATTCCCCATACAGCCATCGCTGAGGTGCAGAGGACAGCTCCCCATAACACATTTGTTTTCAGGAGCTTGTATTGTGCAGGCAGAGTAGAAAGATCATGAGCAATGCCTCATTTCTTGCCTGGGATTACAAGAGAGGGCAGGAAGCAGCGTTGCTGTAAAAGGCTCAGAAGAAGCGACACCCCTTTGGCTCCTAAGGCTGGCAGAGGCTTGTAGCCCACCTTGCTGGCAGGTTTAGGTGGGTTCTGGGTGCTGCCCCTTGGTACCAAGCCAGGAGTGGGCTCACCCTGCAGCCCCCAGGGGATCCTGGGGATCTGTCCCTGCCCTGCGTGCCCAGGGTGGGATCACAACCCTCCCTGCCACTGCGCAGCTCAGGGGCCCTGGCACAGGCACCAGCAGCTGCAGGACAGCCAGGAGCCCTTCTGCCACAGCAGGGCAGGAATCAGCATCCTTTTTCAGGCAGGAAAGGGATGGAGAAACAGGCAGAGGAGCAGCTGATAATGACAGTGGCAAAATTAGGCAGCAGGAGAGGAAACTACCACCTTAAATCCTGGGAAGTTTTTTCACTCTCCCACAGGCTTGGATGCAGGAGAACACCTGAAGTCAGTGTCAGATGGGGCACGGGGGATTTTAAAGCACTTTGGAGCAGCACTGCTCAGCCACTGAGATGCCGCAGACAGCAGATGCAATGCACAGCATTCCCATTCTCCCACTCCTTTTTCTCTTTACCCTTTTGGGGAACATTAAGTAGCAGCACAAAGAATTTCTGTGTGACTGGAGTGAAGCACTGCTTAAAGAACAACTACAAAAACACCAAGACATAGTCATGAAAAGGATTTTGAAAGAAAGATCCGTAATTTGAATGGAAAATGTCTCTAAATCCTTTAAGCTGCTTTGAAAATCTCAGCCTCCATGATACGGTTTAAATCTAAGATAACAGTGCTAGTTTGAAATTAGACAGAACATAACCTTACCTAAAAGGAAGAGGGATAGAAAAAGCCAAATTTCCCCTGAAGTCTGCTTTTTGTGCGTTTTTATTGTTAAAGACTTGATTTATTTAGACGGTAAACTGAAAATCTGAGCCCGAGATTTCAGTGTGGGAAGCACTTTGGAGCAGCAGCATCAGGCCACAGGCAGTACCCAGATAAGCACCACAACAAAGGGGCTGTTCTAGGGGAGCAGAGCTCATAGCAGAGCTTTAAGCTGGGCTCAAAAGAATGGTTGAGATAGTTGGAAGCACCTGCAACTACTCAGGAGGCTCTGGATTTGGAAAGAAACTTTATTGTCAGAAGATTATGTCACTACCTGAAACAATTTAAAACAAACTAAGTACTGCAGCAGGGATTCAAACGCTAAAAAAGAAATGACGTGATTTTATTTCTACAGATGCCTGCTGCACTGGCACTGTGAGGAAGAGAGTTCTCACATCACACACTGAAATGTAGCACACAGATATATATATATCTACCTGGAGCTCTGCTTATTTGTGTGTCTAACTCTCCTGGCAAGAAAACTTCATCTTACAATTCACTATTTAATAAAGGGGGTAAAAAAGAAAGGTGGCCAAGTGTTATACAGAGAGTGAGGATGAAGATGTATTTAAAATAATGTGGAGTGTGAAATAACCAGGGTGGTAAGTATTAAAGCTCCTTAGAGAGGATAGAGAAGAGCACAAAGAGAAATTTAAGCTTCACTTGTGTTGGAGGATTTATTAGTTCTTGAAAAGGAAGATTTCAAAGAAACTAGTAATGAATGAGGGAGTAATTACATACTGAGTTTGCAGAGAATAAACTAATTATAAAAATATGGTGTGTTGTAGGCCATCTGCCCCCCAAAAAAGAACTGAATTGTCAAATTACTAAGCCAGAGATGACACATTATAATTATACTGTTACTATGCAAGATTTAATACAAAAATCTAACAACATTTCCCAGTAACAACCATTTCTCTTTCTTGCTTGAAAATGAGAGTCATTATATGCTATCATGAGATTTGACGCTGCCTGTCAGCATCCCAATGTGTTGGCATAACTACATTACCCATCTTCCAGGAACCAGCAAACCTGGTGACAAAGGAAAAAAAACCATGGAGGCAGAGCCAGCTCAGGAAATGAGGGAGTTTCAGCCCCATTCAGAACACAAAGGAGTCACCTGATAGTCTCAGCCAAATGATTTCATTCTGTGAATAGGTGCACAGGAATTTAACAGAGTTCATCAAGCTGGCTGGGTGTCCCAAACTCTTGCCTTGCCTTTGGACTTCACTTTACTAATTAAAGAGGCTGTGTTTCCCTGCAATCTGTCTGTTGACAGAGTCCTTCCTTTAAAAGTGCTCACTGAAAATTCAGTTTAAAACCTACTTTTGGTACAAATATAACAAACCCCACCTTTCTGGCTGTCTTAGGACCACGAGCCCTGCCTGGCAGTAAAGATGCTTGGAACCTGGAGCCCACTTTCAGCCAGTAGGAGAAAGCAATGGTGGAGTTTCAGAGGAAGGAATCAAATGGTTACAAATATTGAAGGCTTCATTTTATATTGAACTAGGTTTGGCTGTCACTTTTTTCCACTTTCATGGTTCTTTATGAAGTTCTGCACAGTATTTTCCAGTGCCTAAGATTATCTTTCACGTAATTTAATTATGCCATACTCAATGGCTCTTTGGTGTTGTAGTCTCAGGAGACTTTCAGTTGCCAATGGTGAGTTTTGTCCTCCCTGAAAAACACAGAGAGGATATTCAAATAATCAGCAGCTATTGCTAATGTGAAAAATGCAGGGGCAGAGAGGAAAGGTACAGAAAACCAAAACACATGTGCTCATGCCATGAGCACCTGAAACACAACTGAGATTTTACTTTGAAGCTTTGCACAACCATGAGCCTTTCACCCTCTCAGAGAAGACTTTAGCGAGTCACTCACGTTTCCCTGATTAGCAAAGCTCTTTGTTTCATTTGAGCACAGAACTCCATCAAAGACAGCAGGATCCTCGTGCTCTTAGAGCACAGTTGCTCATGTGCCTACTTGGCTCTAAAGACGTCAAAAAATGCATTGAAATTCTGAAACATGAAGGAAAAAACCCCAGATTTTTCCTCATCTAGTTTTGGACCTCTGAAAATCCATGTCCACAAATTTATTTGGTGCCAAATACCCCTGGGAGAATATTTCCATTGTCTTTATTGATCTTTAGATAAAAACCAACTACAGGCAAGTGCAAGTAGGAATGAGAGGTGAGGATATTTCTAAACAATGTGGTTCTAACCCTAAACTACTTCCTACTACACCTAAGCAAGAATATGCTTCATCTTTCCTCTCACTCACCAGTCACTAGAAATAGTAATTTCTATTTCTGTGATGCATTTGTAGCAACAACCAGTACTGCTTACAAAAGGAAAAACCCGCAAATATTGGAAAGAATTTTTGGTGTTTTTTTCAATTCCTGATATACTAAAGTACAAGAAAAAAAAGAAATCTCAATTCATGCATAAGGCCTTAACATACCAAAACTCCACCTCCAAACACACAAACCACAACAAAAGTCAGAGGAGAAAGAGGGGGAAACAAGGGAGAACACTCAATATCTTTGAACTTTTGTCACAGTGCCCCTGAGGCCTAAGAAGTCCTTGCATGATTCTGGGTTCCTCTTTGCCCAGCAGAGTGGAGATTGAATTCTCCAGCAGCAGCCCTGGTGCTCAGGGTCAGCAGAGTCTGGGCTCAGCCCCGAAACTCAGCCACTGACACCTGCAGCTTCTCATCCACGTTTTCTGTCATCTTGGAGACATCAGGCTTTGGAGCTGAGTTTGCATCAATTCATACGGTTAATGCTTGTTAACACTGAAAGTGGTTCGGCATGTGATTAAAGTTTGCAGTTTAATAAGTAATTACAGCGTTCCTGCCGTCCAGCCTGCTGCACTTTCCTGCCTACAGCACTGACTTGAATACAAAACCAGTGAGTCTATTCATGCTGATGTCTTCACTGTGTGCTCTGCTCTTATTTGCACCCCCCCCCCAAATTAAACATTTAAGAGGCAGTTAATAAAACTAACAGTTAGACGAGACACATTAAATAGAATTTCTGAAGAATGTATTAAAATTTAGTATTAGGATAATTATAAACCAAGTTACATTTTCTTCCACTTATTTTGGTTCCAAATAATTTTTACAACACCCTACTATATAAGCTAAATCTGAAATAATAGCTGTATTTCCAGTGCAATGAATTAAATTGGCATATTCCCGGTCACATATTCACATGAAGATGTGAAGCTGCCACTGGCTTCCAAGAGAGAAAATTCCCCAGAAGTTCAAGGTGTTCAGGCTGGCCTTGCTCATTCAGCTCCTCTTCCAGGTGGGAAGGCAGACCACATCTGAACAGATCATTATTATCTATCATAATAATAAGAAAAGATTTATGCTGTCTATTCAGCTTATTAAATTAAATTTGTACACTCGCCTTTCCTAACCACTAACACATATGTAGCCCTGTACATGCCAGTGCCCTAACACACATTATTTTCAGTTGTCACTGTGGTCCCTGAGTTGTGCCACCATTGTTAGACAGACTCAGGCAATAGTTACATTTTAAAACCCCTTGTTCACAGAGCAGTATTTTTTTCACCATCGAGCAAAGAGACTTTTAAAATCAGTATCCCATAACACAGCTACATGTTATATTTTTGGAGCTGATGTCAAGCCCAAATGACCACTACTGCAGGAAAATTCTCCCTCTGGTGCACATCCTGCCCTCAGCACGTCCTGCACCGAGCACGTGCCACGGCTGCACGTGAGAGAGGCAAACCAATGTCACCAACCCAGCACAGCCCTCCCCGAGATTAATTGAAAAACAAACAACCAACCAGAAAAACCCTGAAGAGAGATTTTCCCCATCTCAGTATATTAGAAGAGGGATTACTCCTGACAGCAACTTGAGAGAAGAAGAAATAAAGGACAGAGAAGGGGGAAGTAGTTTGCAGCATTCAATCAGTATGCAGCATCAGACTCTTAATTTGCAAAAGCTCTGCTGTAGAGACATTCCAGCATCGCTGATGGCCACTTTGCTTCCAATGACTGTAGCTACTGCAGATGAAGCCTAACGACTTCTGTAGTCGGGGAAAGATTTCCGAAGTGAAAGTACTTGTTAAAACTTTGTTTCCCCACTCCGTAGGTGGGTCAGGCAGAGCACACACAAAGGAGAATCCATTTCTGTGGTTTTTGTCTGAGCATGCCCTCTTGGTTAGCGTACAGCATACGTTCAGGTTGCTTTGATTAGCTTTGCCTCTCTTGGTGTGTGCAGGCAAGGCTCAATAACTTCAATTGTGTTGTTAGCTCCATCTCAGAGCAGCTCCCTGTGAGGTTCCATGACTCAGACACAGCCCTTTTTCCTCATTACTCCAGCCCCAGTAGCAGGAGTGCAATATTGTCTCCCACTGATCTGTATTAGCTGAAGCTTGGTAGGGAAGGAGGTTTGTATGGGATCAAAGCTCCAGCCTCCACTTGTCCACCTGCTCCTGGTCAAAAAAAGACCTGCACCTGGCTGTACTTTTAAAATAAACTCAGTATCTAGTTAGCCTGTGGTAGCCCAGGGAATATTTTAATTTCCTTTCACAGAAACAGAGTAGATACTGCTGACCTGCAGGAAAAAAAAAAAACCCAATACAACTATATTAACACAGTTTAAAGTAATCTTCTGAATTTCCAGTAAGGCAATATAAAGCCAGGTTAAAAGTCTCTCAACCAGTTTACTCAATACAGACTCAATTATAGAACTACTAAAAATGACCAGGTCCTGAAAGCATCTCTGTTGTAAAAGAGGAGCTGAAAGCAGGCAGTGAGTGCCACCCACTGCAGACTGACAGTGGGTACCAGGATAGAGTTAATAAACAGACACAATATGTACCCAGTTTCATGCTTTTCACCTTCCCTTCACGTGGTGAATGCACTGTGGCATGAGCTGAACCCCAGGTCACCAGGTTTCTCTCTGCTGTTCTGCCCCAATGGGTTTAACAAGAATTTTCTTTGTTGTTAATGCCAAGCAACTGCTACCAGTATCACTTCAACCTTGAAATGTCTGCTTAAAATGCTGCTCTTCCTCCAAGTAAAATCATTTTGATCAGATTCTGTCCTCTGCGCTTCTCATCTCTCCCCTAAACTGAAATGTGAAACATTTAAAACAATAAAAATCACTGTACTGGAAAGTTGCACTGTTTATTTTTCGCACACTGCATGCAAGTGTACAGCAGACCTTTAAGAGTTCTAAATTCATTCTGACCTTCTTCATCGGTTATTTACTTTGAGCCTTGAGGAAATGCTTAGCTTAAATGGCCTTTTTCCCTTTCAGAAATCTAATCTTCCAGAAAAATTCCACTGGACAGCAGGTTTTGTAATGGAATTACTGTAGTTAATTCCTATCACAGCAGTTCCTTAATGAAAGGCTGGAAGAAAGTCAACAGGTACTGTATTCTGTAAAAGGTGCTGTAAATACGAGTGTCATAGTTCAGAAAGGTGTGTCATCTCCCCATCAAGATAATTAATGGTCTCTCGAGTCAGACAATTAAAGGTTGCAATAATAATCTATAAGATATCTCCCTTTGTTTCCCAATTAAAACTTTTCAGACTAATTAAAACCATGCTTGTGTCACGCAGTGTGGTGGTTTCCAGCCGGGGCAATAAAATAATGGGTCTCAGCCAGAGAAGATAAACGCCTGAAAAAAAATTACCCATTTAAGCACCATCTTATGTCAACATTGATCTATGAAGTGTTGCTTCATGTAGTGGAGGAAACCATCTTCTCTTTAAGGTAACCTGCAGTCATTTTCATAAAAGCTGAGAGCCTCGACTTTTATTAGTTCTCTTCAGGGGAACCTTTATCCATTAAAGTCCTGTGACCAGGAGCCAAGTGCTTGGGTTCCACAGAACAAATGAGCCCAATGTAATGTCAATTATATATAAAAAGAGAGAAAGATTAATTAAAACTCTTCAGAAGTCTCTTCAATATCATCGTCTGATATGCTTGCTATCAGCAGAGCATGTCTTCCATCTGGCAGCTTTAACAATATAACACTTTGAGGCTGTTCTTAAGGTAATTATGTCAAATATACTGAATGGGATAGGAAGCAATTGGTATTAGTTTCAGATTAATCTCTGCACATTCTGGCATTCCAGTTCTGTCTTCAAAGACTGAGCTTGCTTTCACTGTGCTGCTGGTCAAGAGGCCTTTCCCCTTTCTGGCTGGGTTTTTGTTCTGTTAGCTGGGGTTACATGGGAATTCCATGTTACACCACTGCTGGGGCTCTCCCAGAGCAATCCATGGGGCAGGACACAGTACTGTGACTTGGTCTCTGAGATGAGGCAAAAAAGGACAGACCCCATTATCTACACCCTCAAAGATGTCCTGTAGCCTTTTCTGGCATTAGTATAATAATTTTTAGACTTAAACTCCTCATTGCCCACTGCAGAGATCTGGGGATTTCTCGTTCTTGTGGAACATCAGTGGAGTACAGCAAAATCACCTCACTCAGCAGTTATACCCTGAATGACTTCTGTCTCCGTTTCTATCCCCGATCTCACTACTTAATTAGTGGTAGCTAATTACTGTGAATAGCCTTGCATCTTTAACTAAATGAATGTGTGTAATCCTCTCTGGTTTTCTATTAGAGAAAGGGAGGGAGTTGGTGGTATCACACAGATAAATACGCTGTGTGGGAATACCTACCTGGCAGACTGCAGGAAATTTGTGCCCGTCTTTGCTGTTCTCTCATCTTCTGCAGGCATGGGTCAGAAGCTCTGGGACCACGACGGTGCTGAGCTGAGAGCTCGAGGGGGTGCAGGGAGGTAATGGGGCTGGTGGCTCCTGGGTGGCCCCAAGGGCAAGCAGAGCTTGTTCCCCTCTGTGTGCAGTGCAGTACGTCAGGACAGTGATGAGATATTATCACTCCATGTGTAGATGCACATGTCATTCACTCTAACAACTCTTACATTTCACTGAGCAGTGGTAACTTTTCATGGCTCACACTAAAAACACTCCACCTTTATTTATTCCCTATCCCCTCCGCAGATCACCCTGGCTGCTCAGCCCAGGTTTTGGGAAGTCCCCAGGTGCAGGACTGATAATATCAGCCTCTGTTACCNTCAGATCACCCTGGCTGCTCACCCAAGGTTTGGGGCAGTCCCCAGGACTGATAATATCAGCCTCTGTTACCCCCCTCCCTCTGCTCATAGGTTTACTTGACATTTGTTCCTGAATTTTACTTTACTATAAAGACAATTTCTACTATAATTGGTGATTTGCATCAATGCTGCTGTAAAACAAACAAAAAAAAAAATCAAAGCTGGACAGAATTTTCCTGTGTCAGATTTGCTAGGAGACTCTATTACTACCATGAATTTAATTAATTCAATGTATAAAAATGCATTTGTTCTTGCTCCAGAAATATGATCTTGATAAAAGGGTCTGACCAGAATTACACATATGATTCTCACTTTGGGGTTTTGTATAAACAGCACCAAGTCTCCGAGCCATCCTGAGTTAAACCAGGTTTTTGTAACTTAGATCAGTGATATGGAGCAGGATCAATTACTACCAAATGCAGTAGTATGAGCAACTTCATCCTACCCTCCTTTTATCTTACAGCACTATGCACACAGCACTCTTCCTCTTGTAGAAAATAAAAATGAAAACTGGGAGACTTGAGACTTGCTCACTTTGTTTTTTGGAGAGGCCATGTATTTATTTTAATTGAGAGCTGTAGTAGATCAAAGAGACAAATTTAGCCAAAGGTAAAGTCTTTCACACCTGAACCACGTTTATATGTAATTTCATTGCTGAATCTATGAACAAGAATGAGGTTCACTTCCAACATTTGCCTCCACATGAGAAAGCTATGAGCCTATTAGCTTGACAAATTATTTCTATTAGATGCTGCTTCTAATACACTGATGAGATGTTTGGCAAATCAGGAATTTCTCACATAAAATTCAGAGAACTGCATCTGACAACTGCATGGACGTTGAGAGGACTGGATGAATTTTGAGGTCTTGAAGAATAAACAAGCCAAGTTTGTCCACTGCAGTCATTGTTTACAAGAACTCAGGTACACATTGCTGCAGGGGTCAGCTCTGTTCCTGGTTTGAAGGTAATTTCTGTAGCCTAAAAGAGTTTAATTCTATGGTTACAGAAAGCCTGAGATCCTGAATGAGAAGCTTCCCCCAGAGAAGTTTCCTTGGCCATATTCCCATCTCCAGGGAACTTCCCTAGTGCCGATCAATCACTGAACTGAAAGCTCAGGAGAGGGCCTGAGCTTTGAATCTTTTATTTTCTATGCAGTTCTGGTTCCTGCTTCAGATGTAAAAACGATCGAGTTTTCTGTTTATACAACATACATCATTAAAGGATCTTTTATGGACACACAGTTGATAAGACAGGCACTTGTATCTGAGCCCTTAAGTGCTCTGGCAAAGCAGAGACATCAGAAAGAGCTGCACAACTCACAGCCACAGGCAGCACATCAGCCACAAAGATGGACAAGGAGGTCAAAAAGCTTTTTTAAGGAGAAATTTCACCTTCTGCCAGTGCCCACATGTGAAGCTTGGAACAAGCCTGGTTTGGGGAGGCAGAGCAGCAAGACACCTGCACACAGAGCACAGACCTGCAACTATGTGGTCAGCCACAGACCTTTGAAAGCAGAGAAATGATAAGGAAGCAGGACAATCTGTTTTGAACACCAGACTCTTGTGGGATTCAGTGCCATAACTTTTTTATTTCCCTCCTAAAATGTTAATTCAAATGTGCAACTAAATAAGTGCCAAAACAACTTGTAAAACTTTTAGTAACCCCACATTGACAGAAAAGTAGTATTGCAGAATGTGCTCCATTCCCTTTGATCTATGATTTATTGATGCACAGTATGAAATATTCATTAAAACAGACTGCTGTTTCCCGTTGATTTGTCATGTTTTTAATTCATATTTTAACACATTAATAAAACTGACACTATTAATTATTTTTTGAAATACCAAATATATTTGAGATGTAAAACTGGCATGGGTTATGTTTGATATTAAAATATCAGGAGGAATTAGTTCAAGCAAAATATGATCTGCAAGTGCTTGTAATGATCCTCTATATTCTATTGCCCCAAACAACTCCCTAGTTCCCTTCACTACTTTGAAACAACTTTAAATTACAAATGCAAACTGCACTTAGAAGCAGTTGTAACATTAAGCTCATGCTGCTTCTGCATTTCATACAAATACGTGTGTTCATCAGTCTATGCTATGGAGGTAACACAGAAATATATTGGAGGGGCACAGGAACCTGTTTTTCTGAAATGATTGCTGATCCTGGTCTTCAGTGGTGTTTTTTTCTTAGCAACGGTTTGGTTTAACAATCCACAAGGCAGCTCTGTTCTTCCACTCCATCTGCTGTGTAGCAATAATAGGGAGGCTTATGCATTTTTAAGGGAAATATCGCCTGTCTTACAAAAGGCAAACTCATAATTACAGCTTCCAGCTTGCAGGAGGACATGTTGAAATGTGCCTATGAAAAATTAAAGTTCATACTGGTCAGAAAAACACCACTCAGGTACCTTCATTTATGTCACCCAATTACTTGGTCCTCAGAGATGAATTATAAAGTATTGCTCAAAATCAGAATGACTGCCTTTTAGGACTGTATAGTTAAGCTGGTGGCACTTGAGGTCTGGCCATTTCTGCTTATGAGGATCTTATTTTCTAGAGCTCAAAGAGATTTATTAATTTGCTAATTTAAAAGAAATAAAATTCCAAATAAATAAACTATTTTAAAGTGTGCATCTTATGAACACTCAGAGATCAGCTCTCATTTATCAGTCAGTGTTTTCAAGAGCTTATAGTTAGAGAGAAAAGCAGAAAAATATGACTGACCCCAGATCACCCAAATGCCTCCAGCACCTTCCACCCTTCTGGTTGCCAAAACAATGCAGTTAAAAGAACCACAACCTTTCAGGTTTCACTGGAGCCTGACTTGCATGGGGTTTTTTTTCTGTCAGTTCTGAAATCTGAGATGGGCACAGCAGCGCATAAAATATTAAGTGTGCCCAACTACAGTTTGTAAAATTATCTTTAGGTCCATGAGACAAATTAGAGAATCTTAGATTTAATCAGACTCTAACTTCTGCCTACACCTGGAGAGTCCCAGTGAGGTAGCAGTTTCCAGGGATGGGGAGAGGATTGAGCAGGATCTGGGAGCCCAGAGGGTGTGACAGGGGCACTGCTGGCTGTCCCTGAGTGTGCCCAGCTCTTCCATGGCTGGAGAAAAGCAATTCTCTGCTTATGGTGTAACCAGACAGGAGCAGAGCCTTGGGACGAGCAGACATGACCAGGGCCTGCCTGAACTGCCAACACTCCACCCTACTTTCTCTAGTTTGCCAGGATGTTTTAAAAAGGACCTGTCCAGCACCGTTTAAGGCTTTTGGAACTTGCCTAGGAATAACTAAAATATGTATAAATGTATATATTAGCATCTTCCTCACATGGCAGAAAGGCAACAAACAAGAGAGCTTGCCTGGAGATTTGAGAATGCCCACACCTGCTACACTGGGATGTGCTTTGTGTGGAGAATTCCAAAGGCAGCTTCTGTAATTCTTTGACCTAATGGTCAAAGGGACCTTTGACTGTTGGGTACCAGCACAGGCCTCCTTGCAAACCCTGAGTGCTCTTTGGAAGAACTGCCCTTGAGGCATCACAGTGCTCTAGCTTTGGCAAAGAAAGGAAGAAGTGATGTCCACTCATCACACACATTATCTGCCAGACTCAAATCCATGTGTTTCCTACTGGCAATGTGGAAGTTCATATTTTTCAACCTTTCTTTTTTTGTGTGTATTGATTTGTTTTATAGCAAATCAGCATTTCATCTGACCTTTAAAATTGAAGTGTCCATGGTTCAGCAGCTCCCAAAGCCTTTGCCATCACATAATTATGGAACTGTGATTCAGGTCTGTTTAACAGCCAACCTCAGGCAGGAAGTTCTGCAAATATATTGTAGCTGCACCTTTATTAATTATCAGCAACTTCAGCTGCTGCATTTCGAAAGAGACCAGTATTCCAAAGGAACATTAAGTGCTGACTGAAAATAAGAAAGAAGCAACACAGCAAAATGCCAAGGTCCTGAAGACCATTCCACAAGGGTGTGCCTATGTGGTTCCTGATGTTGCATTTCCCATACTGTGGCTGCACCCTCAGGGCCAACAGAAAAAAGAGACTGCATAAATGCCACTTCCAACATGGTAATGACCCTGGAAAGCACTCACTGATCTAGAATAAGCATCTCTTTCCCTACTGTATTGTGGAGAAGGCTTCAAATCCAAGTAAGTTCAGATCCTATATTGGGATGGATCAGATGCTGGTGAATTAGCCTGTCAATTATCATTTTCTCTTTCCTGTAACAGAATAAAAATGTAGCTGAAAACCCCTCAAGATGCATGTAAAGCTTGTTGTTTGAGATGCCATTGCAGATGGAACACAGTCCTTACTCTAGTAATGCTGGGTTTGCAGATGTATGCTCACTGCTTTTGCTGCTCTGTGGGGTAAGGGTACCTGAACACCTTACACCAAAAAACTGCAGCAGGAGCTGGGGACAGAGGGGATAGGTCAGTGACAAGTATAACAATAGGTACAGTTGTGGTGCAGCTGGTTTTTGGGCTGTGCTTGTGGGCACACCCAGGTGCTGTCACCACTGACTCTCTGGGTGACCCAGGTAGGCACAGGCAGCCTCTGCACAGATGGGGTGAGGGGCTGGCTTGGGACAGCAGGCCAGCTGGACAGGACGTGATTGACTGAACCATCACAATTAAATGTTGGCATTATTGTTGTAGGAGCTCTCTGGGATGGAATTTTGGGCAGTTGCAGAATTTGCCCCAGGCAGCTCCTGCTGTGCCTAGCCCGGCCTGAATGCCTAAGCGTGTTATTTAACAAACTGGGTGGAGAATGCAGCCTTGCCCTCCAGAGGCTCCCCGTGGTGATTTCTGCTGTGGAAGGGATCAAGCTGTGCATCACTATTTGTAAATAGTTAATAGAAATTGTTGCTGTGTGGGAAGTCATTTGTGCGTAGTTAAGCTATTTTAGAGATGATTTGTCTTTAGTTAAGATTTACCAGTGGCAATGAACTAAACATGCTGGAACAGTCCCCTAGGACCACAGGCCATCTGAGTGACAGCACTTTGGGGAGTCTCACCTAAACCAGCCAAAGACACTTCTGCAAGGATATCTACAACAGGAAGCAAACACTCATCCTTTTTGGGAGACTGGGTTCCCCATGTGAACATTACCTCATGCAGAGACCCCCCAAATCACCTCCCTGCAAGAGTTATTGGGCTATTTGCTTTGCATATGCCTCAGTTTCCCTCCCTGTGAAAGGGGGTGATACACAGCACTAGGAATTTGTGGATGATTTAGGAGCTACACATTTATTATCAGTTTTTTCATCTGGTTTCGACAACCAGTGATATCAGGTCAAAAGCAAAGCAAGTTTTCATTAATGAAACATGAATCCTTCCCTAATACAGTGGGACTGAGCAGTCTGCAGAATGATTTTGTTGTCTGATATCGTTACCCTTTATGATCTCATATTTTATGGTAGTTAATGCCATTGGAGGAAAACATGATTAGAGCAGAAAGCAGCTTCAAAGCAGCCATTGCTGAGTGCATTCATCACACTTGCTGCAGAGCTGGATTTTTCCTCTCTACAAATATAATCAATCAGTGCAGGTAAAGAGTTAGTTGCAAATAGAAGCCCTTTATGGGAACTAGTGTGTATCCTGTTTTTATCAGCGTGCTGGGAACTGTAGTTAGACTGGGATAAGTTATGTGGTGTGGGCTTAGGCATTAATGAATATGAGAAACTAAATTATTGAATTTTGCAATGCAAATTATTTTTTGAGCACAAATTCTTCACTTTTGAATGTTAAGGGCTCATAAAAAATGTCAATGGTTTATGAATTAGGCCATTAGCATGCAATTTGTGATTCAAACGGTACCACAGCCTCATGTAATAAGTGACTGAATAAAGAGCAGCATTCCTCTCTGTACTTGCAAAATAGTTTGTCAGGAAGGCAAATGCAGGGAGATGTCACACGAGGGACCCATTCCCTCCCTCTGGAGATGCACGGTTACGCAGTAGAGGGGTCCTATGTCTATTCCTAACTATGGTGCCTATAAAACCTCTATTTTTGCCGTCCATGCAATCATGGCAACAGGCAGAGCACCTGCACAGGTGAAACAGGCCCAGATCTCTCTAGTCCCCTGGCAGCTCGTGGGGGTGTGTGTGTGTTCCATCAGCAACACCTGGGCCTTAGGCTGGGGGTACCAACGAGTTTAACTGGCTTGAGACCTCAATGAAAATAATATCCACCCACGGCGGGAGGAACTCTGAACTTTTTGAGAACACACGAGTGAAAACAAAACCTGTGCTGATCAAGCGTGTCTGAGAGGTGGGGAACTCTGCACAGGGCATCACAAGGCAATCTGGAGGTATCCGAAAAAAAGATGTGAGCTCAGAGTGCGGGGAGAGAATTGTTTTCTTGGTGGCCAATTCCCTATTCAAACAAAAGTGTTTACAAAGGTAACCAAAAATATAAAACTATTATGGATATAAAAATTCATACTTGCCCAGAATAAGAAAAACTTTTCAAAGAAAACACTAATTATGAGAATATTTATGTGACAGGTTGAATATTGCTGTTATCTAAAATATCTCTGCAGTTTCTCAGTGTTTCAGTACCTGTGCTGGGGTAGAAAAATTACCCAGAAAAGAGGAATGTTTTTGATATATAACATACACTCTTAAAACAGTATCTATGTATTACCTGAGATACAATGGTATATGAAACTCCTGAAACTGACAGTTTGAAAAAGCAGTTCTCTAATTTGTGCCTGTGGCACCACTGACCCTCCCTTTCTCCACTTGCGAATTGGTGGCAGGAAGGCTGAGGTTTGCTGCATTCCAGAGGCTGTCCTCTGGAATGGTCTTTAACAAGGCAGAAGGTGTCAATCCCAGGTGGAGAGGGGCTGAGCAGCTGGTGGCAAAAAAGAGGAGTGGAGAGAAACCTTTGATTCCCAACGAGAAACTACAAGGATTTCTGGCTGCCCCTGCTGCTGGCTGTGGTCAGCACCTAAAGGCAGTGCATCTTTTCTGTCTGCCGACCTCAGCTGTGTAATTGACCTTGCCACAGGCCACATCCCTGAGCCTCTCACCTGGCTCTCAATGCTGGAGCAACTCATGTCCTGGATTCTTTTCTGTTTCCTTTCTTGCTACTGAATCCACACACATATAATTTATGTTTGTATGTACTAGCAGGAAATTAAGAGATCCATGTGGTGATGTGTTTAAAAGACTCAGATCAGGCCAGCTTCAAATTCCAGAACAACACCATTCACTACCAACATTCACTACCAATAAAGGTTAATTATTAGTCTTCATGAAAAATTAGCATTACATATGCAATCGACTTAGCCCTTAAGAGTTTTCATTTAAATTAGCTGTGAGTGTACAGCTACCATGAGGGTTGTGCAAAGCAGTTAACGCTCATTCAGGGTGGCCAAGCCTATGAGCTCTTCCCTATCTTTCTTTTCTTATCATTCCTGTGGTTCTGCTCATACCTCAGCTCTCCAAAAGCAGCTCCAATCTGCTTCTGGCCATTTATTGTTTTCAGGGGGACAGACACTTGTTCTCTTTTCACCAGACATCTTGTTTGTGTGTTCTGTGCACTGTATACACAGACACAAACACACATCTGTACACAAAACATATATATTTCTATTTGTTTCCCACACAGATTCCCCACCCTCTTATACCCTCTTTTTTTGCAAATTTTACTGCATACACATTTTTTCCAAAACCCCCATTTGTGTAAGTATACAATTCCCCAGTGGTAGATTTCCTGTTACACAGTGTTTCTACATTTCTGCTTAGATTAGCATGTTTGTTGCTTATTTAATCAGTGGTGTTACATCAGGGCATATTTACACACTGTCACCAGATATGCTATTTTACCATGCTTATGTCCAGGTTAAAAATATCTTGCTGGATATGCTTGCACTCCAGAATGCAACAGGCCCTGCTTTGGTTGTACTCTTTTGTGTTCAGTGGATCTATTTTGCTGTCTTTGCTACAGAAAGTGGTGTTGCTCCTAGAACTGTGCTTAAGATGCTTTTCTCTCTGCTTGTTTTACCCACCTGATGGGACACCTGCCCTGTTAAGAGTACTCACAGCCTGTTGCTAAACTCCTGCCCTCCATAGTCATGGTGCAATTCTCTGTGAGTCGTCACTGTCCCTTTTAAAGCAAAACTGAAGCAGGAATCCTCTCCCCCTTGTGCTTCAGTGGGCTTGTTGTCATCCTCACAAGCAGATTGCCTGGGCCAATGCTCAGCAGCTGAGATCAGTGCTGTAGAAAACATGCTAAAAACCAGGACTGCTGATTTATTATACCAAGTCTTTATACCAAGACTGTCTCCTGTTGCCTCCCCATAAGATCAGGATCCTGTTCAGTATTACAGAGCTCCCATGAGCAATGTCAGCATCAGGGCACTCCAAGGACCTGCTTTCGCTGCTCACCACGGTATCAGATGCTAATACAGAGCACATCCCTCACTGCTGGCAGGGAGCAGGGACCGAGGAGACCCAGGTCTCTCAAGTGTGAAATGTTAACACTCAGTACCTCGAGGGCTGTCAGGCTGCCCGTGCCCCCAGGGAGAGACACCTCTCTTCTGGCTGGCTGTTGACACTCAAGCATTGCAAAGGTCAGAAATCACAAAAGAAAACCTTAGAGGGGATGTCTAGTGGTTTGAATCACCAAAACAACTAAGTGAAGCCTCTGATCATTGTCAAATACTACTGGTGCCACCACCTGAGCTCTCGGAGTAGTTAACAAAAGCTCGTAAACAGCCCCTTTGCTGCTGGGGGGCACAGACCTGCTGAAAGCCAGCACCTTGTCCGCAGGAATGGTGAAACTCTGAGCATGCAGCCGTGGTGCTCCCTGAACAGGGACCAAGATCACACTCCCCAGTGCTTAACACGCCGTGCTCAGAGCACTGAGACAGCAGGGTCCCCATCCCCTGAGCAGGGGGAGAGGGAATCCTGCTGGGAGAGTGCTGGACTGCTCTGTGCCAGGCTGGGGTGGCTGCCCAGGGTGGGGGTCCCAGGAGATGGGCTGCTGAGGGGGCTGAGATGGGGCCCAAAGCCCAGGGCTGACGTGCTGAAAAATGAGAGCGTGGAGGGGTTTGTGCTGTAACTAACCACAGAGGCACAGAGTTATATTCTACCAATACTGTCTCAAATTTAGGTCAATACCAGGCTTTAAACTAATAAATTGTGGGGGAAAGGTTGCTTTTTCAATAAAAGACAAAGAAATAAAACCCAACCTATGGTCCTTATCATGATTAATCCTGTTCCATGGGCTGTGCTCAAGCTCTGTTGACCAGAACACGTTTGATTCAGTGCAGCTGAGTGGGTTTACGTGACTCCTGGAGATGTGGCAGTCATTTTTAAATTATCCTGGGGGGTTTGGATTTTAGTGTCATGACCAGGTTTGCATAGCTGCCAGTCACCTCTTAACACGGCAGGAAAGCATTTTATTTCTTACTGCAATATCACACCGTAATGTAGAATATGTTACAGTCAAATTCTTGTTTATGGCTAAAGAGAGCACACACCATTTTGCAGGTTTTTAAAGTGACCACTAGTGAATTGTTTACAGCTGCTGTGACTCCAGTGTCAATTCTGCACCCCATCTCCTACATTCCACGTTTTCACCCCTCCTTTTCACCCCTGTACCTCCTTCTCATCCTTGCTGTCACATCAAGCCTGTATTTCTCCACACTTCATCTTTGTGCTGGAGTCGTAAATATCTCATTCTACCCAGAACACCTGCCTGTTACTGCTGTGACAAGTGCAGATCTCCGTCACAGACAAACAAAAGTAAACCAGAGACAGACTCCTGATCACTTAGAGAAATTGCCATCCCAGCTACCCCAAGCAAAGCAAAGGCTGACCCAAGAAGAGATCAGATGGGTCCTTGGTCCTGAGGCCTTGCAAACTCAGGACAAAGCTTGTGGCTCATTACCTGCAAAGGCAATTCTGTATTGCTTCACTGCTATGAAAAAGGAACTATTTGCTCTTTGGTTCTGTTGTGTTTGCTTATTCTTGACTGGGAAGGAGTTGCCTGCAAAACTCAGTAGAGCCATGCTGCCCTGCTCTGCTCTGGGTGGGCAGCTGCAGTCACAGTGAACCACGTGGAAAACTTGTGCCCGACCTTGAAAACTTATATTTCCAACTAGATCAGCTTTTAATTTATGAGAATGAATTTGTAATCATAAGGGGAAAAAAGAACTAATAAAAAAGATAAAAAAAACACAGTCAGGGCGTGCACATAGAAAGGAAATCTGAAAAATTGGTCTGAATATCAGGAGTCCTTTCTCAGAAGGCCCATGTCTGAAAGTGTTGTTGAGGTGATTAGTCACTAAATACAGTGCCAGATCTCCTTCCCTCCAATACCAGCCATCCCAACATCCTGGCCTTTCAAAGCAGCAGTCACATACCCTTCCCTAGCAGTGAATGATGGTTGCCTTCTGTAATAAAATATTCAACTTCACAACAACACTTTATAAAGGAGGAGGTTCATGAATTTTTAAAATTATTTTGTAAATCACTCCGAGAGCTGACAATGAAGGCTAACACCTCTGCTGGTGTACAACTGCCAAGTTATCCTCGTATTCAGCCTGACACTGGGATTTGTGGGAACCTTTCCCTCTGATGTGTCAGAAACCCTCTTCTGAGTGGAGTGTGAAAAGCATTGCCCCCACTCTCAGCGTAGCAACCCAACCCACGCTCTGAGAGCTGCTCAGGCACTCAGGGCAATTCTGTCAGGAGGAGAAGGTTTGAGGGGTACCTGATGGGAAGTGTCTGTCAGCGAGCAGGGCTGTGGGAAGCACGGGTAGCAAAGCTGCTTCCTGGCATTCCCCAGACATGGAGCAGGCAGTGTGAAGTGTTTTTGTTTTGCACTACTCATGACTGCTTCTCTTCTTGGAAAGAAACAGGTGGATGATTTAGTTTTCGTCTATAACCATTACCAGCAGTGTCCAGATCAGTTTTTTGTGGAATCAGAGAAATCCCCAGCACCAATGACTACAGGAAACTCCCTTCTGTAAGATGGCAATCTCTGTAAAGCACTACAGACAGAACTGTGCGTGTGGGAGGAAGGGAAATGCCTTTCACACTGCCTTTCTCAGTACTTTCTGTGCAGCTGCCACTTCCTAGGCAGCCTGGTGATGGCTGTTCAGCAGCACAGCCAGAAAGGAGTAGTTAGCCATCAGCAAAGCTAAAGACACTCATGAAGGTGAGCAACAGCACCTGCAGGAAGGTGGGAAACATTCACACATCATCAACTCAATATACATCAACACTTTTAGGGGAAAAAAAAAAAATTAGTTACCATGGTTGCACCTGTGGAAGGAGAAACCCATTCCTGTTAAATGTCAGGAAACGAATTGTCTGGAGAGACGTTTTGCTGTGACTGCACTAGAAAACAAACTGGCCAAATTTTTATTGCATGGCGCTGCTTAAGTGAGAAACTCCTCGTTGGCCATCCCCAGCAGGGGAGTGAGAGCAGGTTTATTGTGCGTGGCCCTCCCTGGGTGCTGCAGAGGAGGCTGACAGCCTCCCCGTGCTTGCAGCAGGGCACGCTCTGGGTTCAAACCCTGCTGGTGACCCAGATGGAGGAGTTGTTATACAACGTTCTTTAATTGGCAATTTTCTGCTCTGTTCTCTTCTGCATCTGTTATTTATGTATCACAGCTTTCCTGCATGCTGGTAGACAACAAGGAGCTACAGCAGTGGTATCCCCTCATATTTAAAACATTTAGACAGACAAAACCCCAAAATTCACATAACAGAATGGTTCATTACACTCAGAGGAAATTTTGTTGCTTTACGAAACATTTCTCTGAGATGATAGAGCCCACATGGCTGCTGCACAACAACTACTGAGCAACAGAGGAAGAACAAAGGATAAACCAAACAGCAAGATGCTTCAGCAAAGATGCTGACCCAATACAGCAGCTTCCAGCACGCAGAGCTGCAACCACAGCACTGCCTTGGAGTTAAGTGCCGATGAGCTTGGTGTTATGCCAACAAAATCATCAAGAAGCTGGATCTCTCCTTGTTATTAAATTGGGCAAGCAAACGAATGAAAGGAATCAAAGCAATAACAAAGGGCAGATAACCCCTGGGCTATCTCGTAAGCAGTGGCTGACAGATGTGGATTACTGAAAAAGTAAAGAGCTTGCCACTTGTATGTAATAAAGCCACGGGGATTTCAACAATACCCTTTTTGTTTTAAAGAAGAGCAAAGGCATATATTGTCAAAACCATAAAGCTTGCCACAGTGCACTGCTGCACTATATAAAGACATCACAGGCTTACGGTTTTGAAGGGAGTGACAGCTATTACATGCTGAAATTTTTCAGTGAGGCACTGCATGGAGTAACTAAGGATCATGCAGGGAAGCATCATCCATCTGCTCCTTGACAAGAACACCTGGACGACCCCTCTGAATTGGTCAGTTGGACTCGGTGGCCTGGACATTTATCACAGCTGCTGTTTTTTTGTTATGGGTTATATTTTTTTGAAACAAACTCTAAGAAAGCAGTATTTTTGTTTCATTAAGAACCCAGAGGTAGAGAAAAAGGCTGCCATGCTTGTTTTCAGTTCTTGTGCTGACCAGGTATAATTTGTCATCTGAGGGTGCAAGCTGCCATTTGAACTAGAACTTGGCTGAATTTTGGCACAATTTTTAGTAGAGATGTAAAACCCCCACCTGTCACCATTTTCACTGCCTTGTCAGCTTACAGTGCCAAGGAAGCATTAAAGGTGTCTGTACTTGGCACTGGTGAGGCTGCACCTTAAATTCTGGGGTCAGTTTTGGGCTCCTCATGACAAGACAGGGATTGAGGGGTTGGAGCATGTCCAGAGAAGGGAAAGGGTCTGGGGAAGGATCTAGAGAGCAAGTCTGAGCAGCAGCTGAGAGAACTGGGGGTGCTTAGACCAGAGAAAAGGAGGTTCAGGGCAGGCCACGTCTTTCTACAACTGCGTGACAGGAGGTTGTAGCCAAATCAGGGTTTGGTGTCTTCTCACGAGTGGCAAGCGATAGGGTAAGAGGAAATAGCCTCAGGTTCCATCAGGGCAGGTTCAGAGTGGGTTATCAAGCACTGGCACAGGCTGCCCAGAGCAGTGGTGGAGCCCACATCCCTGAGAGACTTGAAAAACCACAGAGATGTGGCCCTTGGGGACTTGGTTAGAAGTGGCCTTGGCAGTGCTGGGGGAACTCAGTGATTTCAGAGGTCTTTTCCAACCTGAACTGTTCTATGATTCAGTGACAGGATCCTGCCTTTGTTGCTGTTGTATCAGTCCTTAAGCCCTTCCCTGTCAAATTCAAACATACACTGAGACTGAGATATTTCTTAATTAATGGCTCACTTCAGTTTGTAACTGCTATTTTTCTGTCTGTGAAAAACTAAATGCATTGCATATGGCAGCATAACAGGTAACCTTTTCACACAACATATATGCAGTCATTTGATACACACACAACTGATGCCACACAGAGAAAGCCTACCCGATGAAAAATATGCTCCTCTGTTCATCTGTTTCCACTGCATCTCCCTCTAAAATTTTCAATGAAAAATATGGGAATATCATCTTTAACAACCTGACACATCTTAAACTTCCCATATGGCACAGAGCAGATTTCTTTCTGTTCCTTTGTTGTTTCCTCTGTTTCGTCTGTTCCTATTGTTGTTCAGCTTTTTATATAATAACCCCTTGGTGTTACTGCTGGGAATCTTCAACAGGGCTGATTCCCAATGACGTGATGCATGAAATGTGGTTCTAACCCTGAGAAATCCCATGATGTCCAACTTAACATCTCCCCGTGGATAGCTTTGGCTCTTCTGCTGTGATGATTTGCAGGACATATTAAACTACAGCAATTTAATGTGTGGCTTCAAAGTTCCTAAAGTTTGCTTTTACCTGATGTAAATTATAATCCCACTGCTACGCATAGGATCCTACTGCATCACAGTGGAGAACATGGAAAATATATATTTAATGAACTAATTATTTCTAAAAGACATTTCTGTTGTGTTAATGTACCTATGGCCCATGGAATTTCTTTGCACTTATTCGGGCAAACAGCCCATGAAAAATTGCCAGAATGGGTCAGTCTGTCAAAGCTGACTTGGTGACTTTGTTGGTGTTCAGAGAAAGGCTGATGGTGTTCAGAGAAAAGCAGTTTCTGGATATTCTCTAAGTATTATCAGTATCCAACTACTCATAATCCAGACCAGCCCAACTTTAAACCAAACAACAATTATATTTTAATAACTCTCTCCCATTTCAATTTCCACTTTCGCCTGTATGCCATGCCTAAATGAAACCATGAGATGCCATTTCTGCGCTGGAAAATTAATGAACAGCAATTCAGTTTTAGTAAAATCAGGAAAAACAGGTTCCTCTAATAGGAAGCTGAAGGTTTATAATGAAAACATTATGAAGCAGAAATCAAAGAATGATTTTCCACTATATATACTAAGATTTTTCAAAATATGACAAACAAACAAAAGAAAAAGAGAGAAAAAAGAAAACAAAGAAAAAAAAGAGAGAAGAAAATAGCAAACCATGGAGTAATTCTAATACATAAAGAAAAATGCTACAACATAACTTATAGAACCTCTGAATAAAATATGTGAATAGTGAAATAAGTAGAGAGAAAACTAGACTATTTTATTAATTTTAAAATAAATTTACAGCAACTATTTATAAAAATTGGTTCTTGGGGAAAGAATGACTCCACTGGAAAATATTGACATTAACTAACTTCAAAGTATCTGGAATTATCAAATAAAACAAGTATTACAACCACTTTAATGGGCAAAGTCTCCTGTTTCTTCCAGCCATCACATGATAAATCTCTGCCCACGCATCAATTTGTTAGAAGGCAAGTCAGAACAATAACAAAGACAAACAGCCATTAGTGGACAAGACAGTTTCATCAAGCAAGATCTTGCAAATAATATATTGTTGTTTGTCATCAAGACACTTTTAATACACCAGAGTCCTTTCCAAAAGCACCTATAATCAATTCCTTCTAATTTACAAACTCAGAAAGACTACGAGAGTGATGGTAATTTCATATTTTACACACCCACAGAGGTTACGACAATTGATTCAGTTCAGCAAAGAACTGTAATGACTTTGAATGCACTTGAAAGATTTTTGCATTTGTTTTCTAGAGCTGTAAAAAAAAGTAATTCAAACTCTGCCACATGGGCACAATTTGTAAAGGTTGTACATGAAAAGTATGGATTCAGCTCTGACAAAGACAGCTCTGGTCTTATTATTACCCATCTGCAAGGCATGCTGGGCGCTGCACTAAAACACTTGGCTCCCCTTTGTTTGGACTTTATGCGGTCTGAATAGATTTCAGAATTCCTATGGCATGAAAAAGAGGGGCAATGAAAAATGGGTGACACTTTAAACCACTCCAGAACAACCAGGTTTTAGTCAATTCTTTTCATCAATGCTTAAAGTAAGGATATGCAACCTCTGCCCTCAGATTAACAACCCCCATAAAGATGAAAGCAATCAGAACCCTCCGTAGCTCAATGCAAGGTTTCCAGCCATAAAACAAGACAAATGGCCATGTGGCCTGCCTTTCACTCCTCTCACTAGCCAAATGCAACCAGCAATGGAACAGCAGCCTTGCTATTTCTGCCCTCAGAATTATATGAAACAGCTCAATTTACAGGATCATCACATAAGAAAGTTGTGTTGCTCTCCTTTTGGCACTTTTAGAAAAGGTTTAGTGACCAAAGTCATTGTCTCTGAGGAGCTATGGCCTCAGAGCAAAAAGACATCGGTGGCTCCAGTCTGCAAGAAGAACCAAGAGTTGAATAGAAAGATATTTTTATTGTTTCTTCAGCACTTTAGATGAGCCTTGCCAGATCCTAGCTAAGCAGACAAGGCAAGAACAGAGAAACTCCATCTGGTCCTAGTGCCAAAGAAAAGACTTGGTCTATCAGTGTTTGTTAGAGAAGAAAGGAAACAAAGAGACACTCAGACATCATGACACTGCAATGTGAGCCTTTAAATAGCACTTTTAACAAATTGGGGAATCTCCTGGGTGCCGAGTCCTACTTTAGGAACCATCTCTGAGTGTTTCTTCTCTCCATCACAGAGAAATATCAGTAGATCTGCAAACATGAACTACTCCTTCTTGATGCTTCCAGCAGCAGAAGCCTTCACAGGATCCTCTGGCCATCAAACAGAATTTTTTTTTTCACGTGTGCATTCATCTCCCTTTGGTGCTTTATGAGACGCTGTAAGATTTACTGTGGGGACAGAAGTCATTATTATTATTTCCAGTGCTTGATATGGGAGCACTGGGTGCACATTTGAGTGAGTTCTGTTCCGTGGGCAGCCTTCCTTTGGATGTGCTCCATCATCCCCAAGGCCAGGAGGGAGGACATCCCCTGCAGTGCCCCACACACCTGGAAGGAAGGCAGCTCTGGCAGCACCTGAGCTGCTCCATTGTGAAATGAAAGGATGTACAGGTCACGTATATTCAGCTAAAGTAATTCTTTGTTAGTTCACTGATATCAAAGGAACTATGCCTGAAAAGTGGATTCGTAATTTCAAATGGAACTTTTTCATTCACTCTTAAGACAGTTTTGACTTAAAGATCTCCCTCAAGAACTCTGTGCTGTTGGGACGACAAGCAGCAGGAGCTGGAAAGTAGTAACATAGCAATACTTTTGTAATACTCCTTGGCAGTCTGTCTTGCTCCTCTGAAAGATCTTTTGGGTGGGTCCTGTTTTGATATTGAGAGATGGTGCAGCTTCTGCCAGTATGGAATGGGATCTCAGTGAAGGCTTTTATGCTAAAAATGGATGCTACAAGAAAGTTGTAAGAAAAAAAAGCCACTCCACACTATTTAGATCAGTGCTTTAAAACATGAAATCTTTTGTTCAGGGAAGGCTATGGCAATTCTGCATTGTATTCAACAGATCTAGAATTTCAAGTACAGTGTTTGGGGGTTTAAAAGCTTGCCTGGTTAGACAGCTGATGAAGTGAGAAGCAGAAATTGCTGCTTTCCTCCAGACCAAGGGAATCAGTGTCATGGAAGACAGTGTAGTAGCAAAGAGATGGTACTGGTGAGGCAACACACTTGGATGATTTTATGATTTATATTCTCCTCCTTATCTGTGACAATATCCATTCTCTGAAGATGAAACAGGAAACATACAGCTGCGGTATATATATTTATTTTCATTGTGTTCTAGCTTTCAGAACAGTGCCAAGGTCCATGAAAACAATAACCTAAGGCAGCAAGAAGAAAAAGGCAGGGCTGCACCAAACCTGCCCTGTGTTCTCCTTGCAGCTCTGCCAGTGCTGAGCAGGGAGTGCCTCCTTGCTGGCACCACCTGTGCAGCTCCAGTGCAAGGACAGCGTCATTTGTGCAATAAAATGTGCCACTCATTCATTATCTGCTCTTTGACCTTATTGATATGACTTGCATCTTTACATCTTTACCTTGTGCACTTTGCTGAGAACTGGTGCTGAAAAAGCAAAATTGCCTACCTGGAGTCTGTGATGAAAAACAGGATAAAGCCTCGTGGTAAACCTAACAAAAGTCAGGAAACAAATTTAGGAGCCTAACTAACTCCTTCTTTCATTGGTGAAGAGATACTACATCCTTTGAGAGATCGAGGCTTAGCCTCCTGTGCATTTCGGGTACTTTAGCAGAGATGTAGCCAGGCCCAAAGAACAAAGTCACTGTGATGGTTAGTCCAAAACATTGGTGCCTATGTTAACACATAAACTTCAGTCAATCTAAGGTGGTTAATGATAAATTTAATTGACAATACAATTCCCAAACCCATGATTATGCTTTTTCTGTAGGGTTAGGTTGAATATTAAAATAATTACCCTCTATGATTAGATAGACAAAATGTGACCTTCCTTTGAAACCAGGATAAATCATGAAATTTTTCCCTAAAATTCCTTCAAACAAGTACATTAGTGCAACTTTGGCCTATATGGGTCTCAGTACAGAATCTCAAGTCTAAGAAAACATAGAGAATATTAGAAATTTTTTTCCTTCTTTTCCCAAGACACATGTGGTTCTCACAAGACTGTGTTAAACCTATCCATCTTAAAAACCATCAGAAATTCTTTGATAAATGAAGAACTTTAGATATTTCTTGAAGATCATGATATACTCATGGAGTGAGTTCCAAGTCTAGTTTTAGTTCCAAAGATATTGCGCTGGCTGGAAAGTGGTAAGTGATTTTTTATTAGCCATAGACAAAAATCAAATTTGTGCCTCAATCTCCATCAATCTTAGTAAGACTCTGACGGAGTGATATTATTTTATTGGATAGACTAATGAACACTAGAGTCAGTTCCTTTGTCCTCAGCTGGTTAAAAAATTTATCAGGCCCTATCCTCAGTATACCAAAACTAATAGTCTGATTTCTTGACCACACTGATTCCTGAGAGAACTCCACTAATTCTTTCTTCCTTATTCTTTAGTTACAGGTATTTCCCCCTGCTCCTGCCTCCTGAGGCTGTGCACTGGGCTCTAAGGGCTCCTACAGCTTTGGGGTTTTATAGCCTCCCGTGTTTCCAGCATCAGGCACTGGTTTTCCTTTGTTCAGAGTGGCACCCAACAAAATCCCTGGTCCTGTATTGCTATTTCTGATCACTTTAGAGATAGATCCTACACCCTTCTTTGAAGTAATTTATGTGCCAATTTTTACCAGCACTTAAATCTCTACTAACTACTTCTAACCAACCATTTTTTTGCCTTGAGATGTTTAATTATTACAGGATAAATGGTACTAGTGAGGGATTCATGGGGAAACAGTAATTAGCAGTTCCATCTATCTCAATAAAAGAAAATATTATTATTAATTAATATCCATACAAGGAAGCAGAAGGAGTTTTTAAAAATCTACAATAGAGATATCTACAGGGGCCACATTTGCTCAGAGTGTCTCTTTGACAGGTGCCCATTTATTATTTTAACAAGCTGAGATTGTCTGCATCTTCAATCACAGGAGGTCAATCCTTCATTCCTGTCAAATCTTTGATAACTAAAGTGTCTGTATTAATAACTAAAAACTGGAGAGAACAAGCTCACGTAGCTCCAGTAGGAGTTCACATTGCTTGAAATCGCCAAATGCCAGTCGGTTTGAAAAAGGAAAGAGTTTATCAAAGTATGCTGTAGTGGTAGTGATTAGATTTCCTTTGGCACAACTTGGCTGCCAAGCAGCCCTTTATGTCCAAGCAACCTCTTTTCTACCACAGCACTTTACTTCTGCAGAGGAAGCTGTCACTGCATCTATGAAGGAAAGGGGGAAGGGTTTTTAAATACTCACATGGCACTTGATCTATTGCAAATATTTGATGTGTGAAAAATAATCACACATCAGCCACCTTGTATAAAAAAAGTGATAACCAAAAGTTACAGGCTCTCCTGGAGGAACAGGTGAATGTTTTACCCAGATTGTTAGGTTATTAAATTGTGTCCCAAGGGCACAGTTTGCAACTGCCCCAGAAGAACTAAAGGATGGCAAATATATAGATTTACTCTGTCCTTAGTGAGAAATTTTCCTACTTTGAAAAAAATGGCACTTGAGTTTCCTATTCCCTGACTGGTTTTGGAACTAACAGCTTTAAAAGAAAATTTCTGAATGTATATGGTAGGTCAGAGGTTTGTCATGGACAGAGCTCAGGACCAAACCTGAGGTTATGAGTGCTTGGACAATTCTGTGTACTCACAGGTACTCCAGACAAACTTGTCACACCCATCAACCACGTGTTAACTCACTGGTGTGTCTGAAAATCTCAAAATAGTGTGCCAGAAAAAGAGACCAGACCCTGGTGCTTTCCATTTATAGAATACAGCCCGAAAAACTCACACAGACATCCTCTCCTCCCCTCGTGACACAGACCCATGGCGAAAAAATGTCAACTCATCCTCTCAGACTGCATCCAACCTTAAAAACTAATTTGATTCTCCAACCTGACTTTCAGAGACTTTCCTAAACCCTGCAGACTCTTTCTGCTGTTCCCCTCTTCATTTTTACAAGCGCCACATTTCTCTCATCCTTAGAACAGAATATAAAAGCCATTGGGTTTTCAGAACCTCCCTCGGGGATGGGCTGTACGAATGCAGCTCATTAACCCCAGCCCAGGCACAGCTACAGCTGCTGGGGGACTGGAGGGTCCCCAGCCTCGCTGCTCTCTCAGATGCTCAGCAGAACTGGCGAGAACCAGAGATTTCTGAGGATACAGCACAAAAATAATCTAATGCCTAGCGCGGCATAGAAATGGGATGAAGCTCAGTGTTTAATGTGAACCTAGTTATGAAGTCCTCTAGGCTTTGACCTTCTAGGAATGCAGAGTTTAATAGCGGTGGAGACTTTTTATTGCCCCATTAGTCATCAGCTGGACGGAGTTTAGCAGTGGGTGCTCTGACAAAGGTGATGTTCGTGCCATGAAGCCTAAAGACAGAAACACAGCACAACAACTGTACAGGTACAAATGTGGCCAGAATTAGAAGTGAACTTGAAGATTCTTGGACTTTTCTACACAGGTGAAGCCTCGGGTTTTGTTTCTGACTTGCCTGGTGGGCAAACAAGTCATTTATCTGCCCGACTTGGTTTCCTCCATTGCTCCCCAGAGCAGCAGGATCAGCTCTGCCCTCTCCTGCCAGGCTTTACACAAGAGCTGGCTGTTTTCACTGTGCTTCTAAGGATGTTGCTTCTATCACAGCTACAGATTTCTTTTTAATGGTGTCAAAATGTGGCAAGTATTGTACAAATGCACAGAGGGATAGAGTCCTAAACCTGAATTAATAAAGTGGCAATCTGATACAGAGGGAAAGTTTGTTCTTAAACATGCCTCAGAAGAGGAGGATGAGCCTGTGTGCAAAGAGGGTGGATAAGTTTTTATTTCTTCATCTTACAGGTTTGATTTGGAAATTTCCTGAAAGGAAATCTCCCGGAAGCAAATCTCCCAGTGTTTGACAGAATTTCCAAATTTTTCCATATAAATAAGTTTTAATTTAAAAGTGAATCAAAATTATTTTAATATAGAGCATCAACTGTTCTATAGCAGAGGGAAGAAGATAGTAGAAATTGTCCTTGCTCTTATGCTGCTCAGAAAGATTTTAACCTTCTCATGTCTCTCACAATACCTACTCTTCTCATTTCCATATTTTTGTTTTCTCCTTCGTTTCACTTCGTGGCAGCAAATAATGCTGAATACTCATGTAGTTGTACTCATTCATTTAGAGATCATTTCTCTGAGCAGCACACACAAGCACTCAGTTTTTCCAAATACAAATCAAGGCTGGTTACCTTAATTACTCATGGATTTCTGCAGTGCACAGGTGAGATGGGCTTTCATTACCCTGCCTATGTTAAAAGAAGCAGCTAAATCTACATATTCTCTCAATGACTGCTCAATGTTCAGTACTGGCACAGATGAATCCTTGTCAGGAATAATTCAGTTTGCCTGAACAAGGAGTTTCAGGGACTGACATTACTTTTAAGTCAGGAGATGAATAATAATCCAACTGATTGCTTTGGGAAGAACATTATAAAAGAAAATCCAGTGACTTTTTCACCCAATTTACTGTTTCTGGGAGTATCAAAACAAAATTTAGACATGCTATCATAAAAAAGAAAAAATTAGGCATGTTATCTGTAAAAAGAGACTCTGGCTTCTCTTTCAAGTAAATTGGTAGCAGAGTATTAACAAAAAAAATTCACCTAGCAAAATGGAAATGCTAGCAATGCAGCAGTGCTTAAATTTTATGAGAGTTAGATTATCACTAGGTACATAAAAATGAGCGGGAAATCTGCAGTCGACAAGAGCTTGGTGCATAATTACTTTTCCTCTCTCACCAAATGGCTCCAGGTCGGAACACTTCATTTAAACACAAAGACAGTGACAAAAGTGCTGACTTGTGGTAAATGTGTGCAACACAAGCAGATCTAACACTGCTAAAGAAGTTAAAAGAAATGTGAGACTGTAGGGGTGTTTTTTACAAAAAGAAAAGATTTTTCTCCATGCAATCATTTCGGTCAGAAGGGACTGCAGTGTGTCTGCAGTCCAAAAGCAGGGCTAGGTAGAGTGGGCTGAGCACAGAGCAGTTTGGGACACCTCCCTTGTCGATCACTTACATGGGAGAAAGCTCTAACACCTGTCTGGATGGCGTTTACAAGCCCACCTTGTGCTTGTTACCTCCTGACCTTCCCCTGGGCGTTCTGAGCAGAGCCTGGTCCCCACCTTGTCCAGGTGTAGAGCTCCTCCTCTCCTCTCCTCTCCTCTCCTCTCCTCTCCTCTCCTC